>QVNW01001845.1:0-49273 GCA_014825475.1 Pseudomyrmex flavicornis
TTTTTTTTTTTTTTTTTTTTTCGTTCATCAGTAGATTCTGCTGTGGTGAAAGAGTAACGATCGTGAATTTCGTCTAGAAAATATATACCATTGGTAAAAATTACTCGATAAAAAAAATTACGAGCTTTCAATGTGGTAAAACGAAATATTTTTCTCTTTTGTAAATTATACGGGCTTTATCATTAAGATCTACTTCGAGAGATGAAAGTTTAATTTATCGAATTATTATTTTTGAAATGCTTATGAAAGTGATACACAAATAAAAGAAAACAACGTTGTTCCCGAAAAATTTTTTTCTAAGGTACAATACAAAAAATTTCTCTCTATGATATTCAAAGATTCCGAATAGCTGTTAAAAAATCGACGGCGACTTCTTTTTCTCTAATCGGAAAAAGTCTCCGTCTCTCCAATAATATCGGACGATTCGATCGATTAAAGTTACAGTTCAGAAAACGCATTGTCGCAAACACATAAGATTCTTGAGCACACAATGCGCTCGATCGCGGTGCAAGCGTAATTCATTCGTTAGCAAGCGAAGCGATTGTTTCGCTATCGGCATCCCTGGCGGCGGCGACGGTAGTGGTAATGATGATAGTGGTGGTGGAGGCTGCGTCGGCGACTATGTCTGTCGAGGCGATCGGGGTGGTTTACGGCAATGGTCGATAGCAATCTCGAGCGACGCGTAAAGTAACGAACGAGGACGAAAATAGCCCGCACAAGAATACGTGTGCGCGCGTGTGTCTCCAATCTTTCGTTTTCTTCCCCCGACCACTTCCTCTCTCCCCTTCGCTGTTTCTCTCTCTTTTTCTCTTATCGCGCGGTGCTTCACGATGCGAAAACGCGGAAAGCGATGGAGAAGACGAGTGCCGGCCCGGGGCGGTGGTCGTTTCCCGGGCAAGTAGCCGGAGTGGATGGATAACTTGGCCATTGTGACGAGCGATGGCCTCCAGCAAGAGTAAATGATTGCCGGGGAAGCGGATACGGTGACGCGGCGGCTGTGCCGGCGGGTCTTTGTTGTTTAGAATAACTAAAGGGTTCCTCGGATGGGGCCCATCGAAACCGACCTTCCCCGTCGCGTCTCTTCCTCTTCCAGCCCAGGTCCGCACGCTGATCACCCTTCCCTCTTCTCCCGTTTCCGCGCGTTTCCGCACCCTTTTCCCTCCGTCGTCGCTCATCACTCTCTCTATCGCGCCCCCTCGCTTTTCGACTGTTATCGGTAATTAGAGGTACGCTCGTGGCCACGCGACCATTTTCGCTCTTCGACCGAGGGTGTTCGCTCCCGTTGAAATGCGTCCCGGACGCGCCAGAAAGGTCGCTAATTCGTCTATCAACCCTCGGCACAAATGTTTATATACATCGGGAATCGCATGGTCAAATTAGAAATCACGCGCAGAAGAATCTCTTCTCTCGGAGTTTCATATACTTATTTATTTTTTTCAGCACAATTTTTTCGTGAAAATTTATTTACAGATTGTTTAATTTTAATAACGTTTAATGTTTTTGAAAGAAAAATTTTCCATACAACTTTTACATCGTTCTCAAGTTTTTAATTAAAATTTTACATGCATTATCATGAGCGTAAAAACGTTTTATCTTAAATATTGTTTCAAAAATTGAAGAACCTTTGTACGAAATAATAAAAAGAATTCTCAACTCCGACTTAAACAGAATTTACTTCGAGCTTTCACATGTGAAACTATATTCGCAATTCACAGCCCGTGCTCAAAATTCATCGACATTGAAAGTTTGACGCCCGAGGCGGCTGCAGCACATCGCTTCTCCCCTAATTGTTTGAGTCTGATTAGGGATCAATTAACGTCTGTACGCGACAGGTTTCTATTTAATAAAAAGATCAACGGTATTCTCGATGCGTTACGCATTAAATTGGACGAAACATTTATTGAATTACATTATAAATTTCTTGATGCCTTTTAACGACGTAATCTCAACTTCACCCTTTACATTTATTACGCGTTCGTAATCGTCAACTTGTAAACAAAAAATAACACACAGTATTTCAGAGGTATATACTTTTAATTAAACTAAGTGCAACGACTAGTATCTCAGTTTCTATCGTGTGAGACACGTTTCGCACGCACAAAAAAAAAAAAAAAGACAAGATATACGCGCTTCCGCGGAATCTTCGACGGTCCAATATTCCAGATACGTCAATCGCATATCGAACTCACCGAGAACAATATACCTACACGTCGCTTTCGTCGCGTATCATTCCACACGCACCGCAGACACGAGCGCATGCATAATCACAGTAGAATTTCCGCGTCTATTGTGGAGAGCTCGTCTCGCTCGTGGGCGATGGCGTTTTCCACAGCCCGCGCTCGATGAGTTATGTTATCTCTCTATTACCGAGTCTGTGCCGCCCGCAAAGGCCAGATATACCTACCTTTGGTCGGGCCGTGTATTCGTCGGTCTTTGATCAGAATCTATTAAAAGGATCAGTTGCTCCATTGTGAGCCGCATTTCCGCATCGATATTACTTCTCCCGCGCTATACGCTACGCCGAAATATATATCACTCCGCGCGTTACGAATAATATCCCACAGTACGAGAAAAAGAGAAAAAGAGAGAGAGGGAGAGAAAAAGAGAGAGGTGCGCGCCGTTGGCCGCGATACACGTCGACCAATCTCTCTAATAGATCTTGGGAAAAAGTTTCATTCATATATGCCCCGCGCGCGCCGTATCGTCCATCGTTGTTAGCTTAACGATACACCGCCGATATGTATCCTTTTTCGGCGATATATCCGGCGAGGAGAAATAATCCGGACGAATACTCGACTTTTAACACGCGTACGTACCGCCGACTTTACTAATTAGAAAATAAAAAGAGTACCCCGCGCGCGCGCGCGCGCTACCACCATCGCCGCGCACCCCCGCGCACTTTTCCATTTCACGCACGCGTGCGCGAGGAGCGGATATACTCGTTTACCGCATCGTAAACTTCGCTATCGCGATGGACGCGGGATATTTCACCCTTGAGCGTAATTACGCCGCAATATAGCGGAGCTTATGAATGCATTTATTCATAGGTTGAGATGAGAGAAAGAGAGAGAGAGAGAGAGAGAGTAACATCGGCAATACCGCAAGGAAATACGCAAGTTTCATATCATACACAGCGCGATGTTTTTTTAACCGCAGTTGTTCGGGAGAGTATTCTTTACACGTAAAATTTTTTCACCCCGTCGTGTTTCTAGAATTCTTCCTATCAACGGAAAACAGTCTCTTACTTTGCAATTAAACAATACATCAACTGAATAACAACGAATGTTTGCGTTCGTCACTTCGAATATTTCGCACATAATATTCTTTGTATTTGCGACTTTAATTGATCAATTAGGACAAACATTGTTTTCAGCGTCTTTCAAGAAGCGCAACTTCCGTAAAAGGGTGATGAGAAATTGCAGACGATGTCGCGGCATCCCGTCAAACCTCGGCGCTGGGAACAAGCTCGGTACGCTTGTGCATATTTATCAAGCGTGCGGCTACGCGATATCAAACAAGGTGCGTAGCCAGGGCAAAAGGTAAGCGAAGAAGACGACGACGGCGTTGATGGTGGTGGTGGCGGGTAACGGCGCGCGGTGTCGGGCGTATCCGCCAGCGAGAGAGAACAAGCCCGCCCTCGGTCGCCTCGGATACATATCCTCCCCCGTTTATGTAAAAGCCGCGCGTACGGGTAACGCGCGGCTTAATAAAAGGACGAGAGAACGGGGGTTGACAGCGGGGGGGGGAGTTGAAAGGGTGACGGAAAGCGGGCGACGAAGAGGAGAGGCGTAGAAACGCGACGCGCGCGGACGGAAATGCGGAATGCGAACGATGTGGGGGAGAGGAGAAGAGAGAGCGGAAAGGTGGTGCAAGAATCGAAACTCGGGGACTTTGAGTTCCAGTCGATAAAGCTATTAGCATTTAGACGAGCTGTCGTCGCCGCCACCGCCGCTGCCGAGAGTCGTTGTTGTCGCTTTTCCTCTCCACTCGCTTTTCGCCCGCGCTCTCTTCTCGCGCTTTTTCCTCCCGTGCCCTTTCGCTACTTGCTCTCTTTTTCTCCTCCCCCCTCGTCCCACCCCCCGCGGACCGTCCTCTTTTTCCCCGTATCCTCTTTGCCTCCCGCCACGAACGGCAGCTTTGCGGTTGAAATACATACCGATGTATCTCTCTCTCCAACCCCGCGTGCTCTACACCCGTCGTCCTCCAGCTTTTCTCCTCTCCCGGCCACCCTCTGTGCTTCCTCTCTTCCTGCCCTTCTGCCGCGGCTCCTCCTCCGCCATCCACGAATCTGCACGTATACACACACACACACACACACACACACACACACACACACACACACACACACACACACATTCAAACGCGCGAGTGCGCGCTTTCAGCTCTCGCGTACACACGGCCGTGACTCCACCACCGCCTTCTATCGCCGACAGACCGAGCGGGCAAATGGTAGAAAAAGAGAGAGACAGCCAGACGAGGCGATAAGAGTCGGAGAGAAAGAAAGAGAGAGTAACGGAGTTACGAGAGAAGCAGATTGCGAGGGAAAGAGGGGGTGGTGCGACCGCCACATTACTACTCTTCTCACTCTGTAGTAAGATAGTGTGCTCTTCGATGCGCTGTGTGTATTACGTCCGCTTATATTCGTGACTCCGCACGAACATACACAGTGTGCCGCGTTAATAGCGCGTGACTCGAATTTCACGTATCCACAATTCCAGTATTTCCAGTGAGAAATTAGCGACAACAATATTAGTTACCACGAAATAAAATTCAGCAAATAAGAGAATGATAACAAGCAGCAATAAAAAGAAATCTATCTGTTTAGGGTAAACGTTTATAAGATGTTCTGCAAATTAATCTCGAAAGCGTAAACAAGAAAATTCTATCGACTTTGTTTCCCTCACCTGATGTATTATTTGAAAATCAAAAATTTTTATCTTACATTTCTCGCTAAAAAACAAATATCTGCGATATTCTCGCAAGTCTCGAAATCTATTAATACGCTCCCACGGCATTTTGTTAAAAAATAAAAAAAACTAAGCGAAGAGCGGAGCGGTGTCATTGTTGCGCGACAGCGTACACGTAGTTACGCGAGTCGAGTCGCAGCGCACCAACACGAACGCGCATACGGCAGAACGTTTACGTGCAAGCTAGCGGGTCCATCTCCACCAAAGAGATACCTATTAAAGGCATCTCTCCCGCAAGCACTGCCGTTGCCGTGGTAACCTGGCTCGGCCACACGCGTGTGCACACGTGCGCGCGTTCTCGCACGTGTGTGTGTGTGTGTGTGTGTTCGTGTATGCGTGCACGTAACTACATGTGCGCGTCGACGAAACCGCACACTCCCGAATCTGCGGATGTGCGCTCGTGTACGCGATCTCACACGTCGAGAAAGAGGAATAGAGTAGGTGCAGAAGCGGGATGAGGTTAACAACGACGACGACGGCGACGTCGACGACGACGACAAGACACACATACACTCATATATATATGCATACATACATGTGCACATCGTATCGTTGCTATACAGCTCGGTGTTTCATCGACGAGGTAGGGGTGAAACAACCCTCTAATAGCCGGGGCGGCGCCTATAGTCAACCCTAATAGCCCTATCTCGCCCTTGCCTCTCGCTGCGTCTCGCCTCAGCTATGAGCGGCTTATCTTTTCTCTCTCTCTTTCTCTCTATTTCTCTTGTCTCTTTCTTTTCCCTTCCGCGCGATGCTGAAATCTCTCTCTCCCCCGTTTTTCCCGGTTTTCGCCATCTCTCAGCCACTCTGATCTCTCTACCCCTCTTTCTTTCTCGCTCCGTCTTTCTTTCTGACTATACCAGAGCTGACTTGTGTCTCATGCTCTATCTACTTTCGCTATCTCCGTTTGTCCCTGTTCCCTTCTTTCTCGCTCCATTTCTCTCGTCTCTCTGATCTCTCCCTTTCTCTTTCGCTCCCTCGCGCCCTTCCCGCCCCTCGATTCCTGCCACCCGGTGTTTGTTTATTTGATGCCTTTTCACTCTCTATTAGTCTCCCGCGCTCCTACATTTTCTGATTAGCCGGATGTCGCGCGTATACAAGCTTTACCTACCTACCGCGCCCGTCCGATTCCGCGCGCCGGCTTTTCTTTGAACCGGAGGCAACGAGAGCCACCCGATCGATCGTGCCATCCCACACCTCCCCCTCCCTCCCTCGGTCTCCTCACGGTCCTCCACCCCTTTAACCGCCCCCGCGGCTGCTTCAACCCCCGTGACACCCCGCCGCGCCCTCCGGCGCGCCACTCTCCTCGAGTGTGCGTGCAGGGCCCTCACCGCGTGTTTGTGTCCGTGCGTGTTTAACGATTCGAGTTTTCGTTTCCGCGATGAACGCTCTTTCATCGACGGTCAACCGCGCCGCGCGCTCCACAGAGAGAAAGATAGAGAATAGCCACCTCTTTCCGGCTGTGAAACCGACGATTCGCCCGAATTTCTTTATCCCGATCGGGGCCGCTCGCTCGACGATTTCTTTGCGTGGCACGAAGATGTTTCCTGAGATATATATATATATTTTTTTTTAATTCAAAAATGCGTGAGATTTTTAAGATTTGACGATAATATTTATTCCTCTCTGTCTGGGATATTCGATCATCGATGTCACAAATTCTTTTTGTTTTGAGCTAATTTAAAAATAATATTTAAATCTTTAATCCTTTATGCTACCACATATTAAATAATTCGTTATGAGTAATTATTTTAGAGAGATTCTAGTTTATATGCGTTAAAACAAAATTCCTTCATATTGCATTCACCGTTATTTTAATCATTTAAGATTCGTTAGAGTACCGAGAGAGAGAGAGAGAGAGAAAGAGAGAATACAGGCCTGCTGTACAATACAACTGTGCACGCAATTCTTGTCTGCAACAATAGGAAAGCAAGAAGTAATAACGTATGAAAATACTAAGATCCATTACATGTCGGTTCGCAGTTCTCGAGTTAAACGCGGAGAATAGCGTAGCTCACGCTCGCGCTTTTTCGAGCGTCGTCAGCGAGAGAAACGAAACGTGGTGCATCGCGATATTACTTTTCCGGGTGCGCGTTCGCGCCCGTAGCATTTTTCGAAATTAAATGGAAAACATCATTGAGCGGCGTGCGAGCGCGCGAGAGAAAGGGAAGGGAAAAAAAAGAGGGAGAGAGAGAAGGAAAGAGGATCGATCGGCGTGTAGGCGTCGAGACAGCAAGAGTCGCTCTTGCACCTTTTTCTCGTCAGTTTTTCACGTGCGGTTTCATTTAGCTAGCTCGGCAATATTACGGAGGACCCGGGCGCACCACAGAATATCTCTCACCCTTCCCTACCACACCGCCCGCGCCCTCCCCTCTCTTCCTATCCTCTTAACGTACCTCTTTCTATCTTTTCCCTCCTTTCAAAGATCCCTCGTCTTTGTTCCGCTCTTTATTTCTTTCGCGCGCGTAATCACCGCGAGCGCAAGACTCCATTTCGGTCTCCAAAGGAGACCATCCTCACTCTCATTCTCCCGTACGGCAGCGCATCTCCTTCAAGTTTTTCTGTTTTTTTTTTCTTCTTTTTTTTTGCACGATTTGCAGGAACAAGTCAAAATGCAATATTCTGGCGTACACGGTCGATGAAAACTATCGCGGGTGCTATCGCACGTGGATGCGCGTTACACACACGCACGCACGCACGAACACACGTGTATGAGCACGAGCTCGAACTCCCCGCGTTTCTCCGGGCGCTTCGAAACGACTCAACGACTTTTCGTGAGCTCCCGTTGGCCCTCCCGTTGGCGGAATTTTTCGGGTTTCCTTCCAGGCACGGGAGAGATCGGGACGAAGTGGGTGAGAGTGGAAGAAGGAAGCGAGGGGGAAAAGCAGTTGGGAAAGAGGGGCAAAGGGAATATTCGCGAGGAAAATACGTTCGGGACAGAAAAGCCACGAAAAGAACGGTAACCGAGTTAACCGTGCATTATTCACGAGATACATTTAGCAGTGTGTAACATTAATGACGATGGAGCGCGATAAAAATTATACGCCCAAGCATTGCGCCTCTCTTTGCGGCGCAGATTCGAAGTATACGTTGAATTATTCAGAGGATGTGGTAAAAAAAACACGCGAAATTGTTCTTTCCATCAAAACGATAGTTTTATGCACGAACACGCGATAACGTACTGTTATTAGTTGAAGTTTTTTAGCATCTTCTGCGTTTGTTTGTTTTTTTTTTTTTTTTGTTACTTGATAAACATTTGTTTGGCAAACAAATGTCATCATCAAAGATTGTCAACGTAATTCTTAAAATTTAGAAGATAAAGCAGCTTGCACCGGCGTCAAAAGTGCAATTAAATAATGGAAGTTTAATCCGCAGCTGCATTCTACGTATTTTACCTTGTGTGTGTGTATGTGTGTATGTGTGTGTCAGAATTTTAATTAGAAATTTAATTACAGAAAAAATGTAAAAGGTAAAAATTCTTTGTAAAGAGTGAAGTACGCGTGAATTATAAACTTGTACGCGGAGATTGAAACAAATGCGTGGAAAAAATGTGCGATATTAATGATAAATGAGTTTACATATCAGAAGCAATGAATTATGCAAATATATAAATTTCATATAAAAAATGTGTAATAATGGATGTCGTGGATGCTCGTATCTCCGATACGTTTTAACTCGAGAAGAACGTTAAAAATTTATTCACACGTAATACAATGCGATACACGCGCTCCTATATAGTTTACTGTTTAATTAATCATGCATTAAAATAAGTGCATACGTGTATTTTTAATTGCGCGCTTAATAATTCGATATCCGTCCGCATTTTACTCGTATTTGTTAAAGTCATTACGGAATATTTTGTATTTTGTAGAAATAATGACGTATCAATTTTTCCGCACAACTACTCGCGCGTCATTACGCATTAAATGCGTAATTAAATTTGTGAATAATGTCTTATCGGGAAATATACAAAAATATGTCAAAAGAGCGAGAACTTTTATCATCAACATTTTACAATCTTTTTGAATCTTAATTATGTTTAATACAAAGACACTGTTTATTTTGAATTTTATATCGAAAGATAAAAAATAACGTTCGAGTTATTTCTTATTGTTTTTTTCTCTGGAAAACTTAAAAAAGTATAAATATTACTTTTAAAATTATTGATCTATGTAACGACAAATGTGTGAGATGTAGAATTATATATTCTCCGATTGAATTGTGCAAAATGGTTTGAGAAACGCCTTAACACTTCGTATTTCCTGGCCAGAAAACCACACCGAGGCTATTCACGAAAGTTGCCTAATTTGACCGCTACGATTGTCCTTAGGGATATACCACCCCTCGTCCATTAACACAACCCTCATTGTATCTTCACCGAAAATGTAGATCGTAGGTCTCCCTCCTCCCTCTTTCTCTCATCGAAACGTGAAAACGCTATTATTGAGTGTAATATCGCGTTATTTACCTCCACGATGATATTGTGTTTGCGCGGCGCAACTTATTCCCAGCGACGATCCTTTTTGTTGAAAAAGGTGAAACTTTTGTAATATCATTTTATGCAAATAAAAAGCTCAGCGTCACAGCGCGTCCACCGTATAACGCGCGCTGCAAAATGAATGGTAAAATTTAAACGGCGAGAAAACGGGAAATAGAGGAGAAATTTTCATTATTCTAATAGTTTTACATATTCGCAAAATTGCGCTGAAATATACTCTGTGCAAAAACGCGCGCAGACGGGAACACGCAGACCGCACTTTTTTTTAAAGATATATCAGTTTTAATAAATAAACACACACGCGGAAACACAACTTTGGCGTTAACACTCCAATTATTTTGAAACGTAAAGTTTGTATAAATATGAAAAAAAAAAAATCTAAATCTACGTATCTGCTTCTCTCATCTTAGCATCTCGTCGCGCGAATTCATCACAATGAAACATTTTTTACCCTCGCGTATCTTATTCAGATTTTTACGTATTCGAGAAAGTAACAAGAGTATGAAGAAATATTATATAAACGAAGCCCAATTCAATTTTAACATCTTCGTCGTTATCTTTGATCACGCGCGCATTTCACACGACGACGGGGAAACGTTTTGCGGCCTGGCGGGCCGTGGAGAAATAAAGTTTACCTGAAAAACAAACCCCGGTACAGCTCCTTTTAATTCGCGTTTACTGTGAACGGCGTCACATAATTAGTCGCCCGCTCCCCGAGCTTAATGTAAGGTATTAAAGCCACTGGAGTCAGCCAGAGCAACCCACCTTTTCTCCTTGATGCCTCGTCCTACGACTTTCAGACTCCTCGTTCATCCCCCGCGCTCGTCGCCATTATGCCCCTCCCCCTCTCTCTCTCTCTCTCTCTCTCTCTCTCTCTCTCTCTCTCTTTTTCTCTGTCTCTTTTACTCTGCGTATCTCCCTCCCTCCACCTTTTAAATTGTAACCGTCGTTAATCGCTCGTTATCTGTAAGTATATCGCTCGTATTCCGCTTCTCAATGATGCTCCCTTAGCACGAGAATAATTCAATTTTCCCATACCAATGAGAAAGATTCCCCGAATCCACAGTTAGATCCGTGGAATCAAAAGGACTGTTTGATCCTTTTTGTAATGAAATTGCTTGTAAACCTACAAAAACATACGTATGTATGTGTGCTGTTAAAATATCACGATTCCAAATCACTGTATGATCGAACGAGAGCAATAATACGCATAATACTATTGGTGAATGTTTAATGATATTCTTTGGCCGGAGATAAATTAATTTTGTATGAGAAAACATTATTAACACGTGTGCTCTCTCTCTCTCTCTCTCTCTCTCTAAAAAAATTTCAACAAAAAGTTCGTTCATTAAGAACAAATTTTATCAGATTTTTGTCTTTTGCGCGACTGTCTCTGTGATTAATGTCGAACAAATAAAAAATAAAAAAAAAATAAAAAAAGATACTGAAAGAAAGAGAAACTCGAACGTACGTAAAAAAAAACCCGACATTAATTTGCCAGAGACTTCGCAGCCGGAAAAGAGAAGCGCACGCGATGCCCAAGACACCTTGTAATACACGTAATCTCTTTACACACAATAGCGCGCGTACGTGTATGTGTGTGTACGCGGGAAAGAGGACGGTCTAATTACTTGGCAAAATAAATTCCCGCGGTATACGATGAAAGAAATCCCAAACGATAATACAAATCGGGCGTGTAAAATGCGGAGGCTGCGATCATTGTTGCGGTGCACGGTAAGAGTATAAATTTCACAGCAGGTCGGCGGCTCCCGATTTGCCGACAACTGGTCGTCGGAAGAGAGAGAGAGAGAGAGAGAGAGAGAGAAATAGGGAAAAAGGGCATACGGAACGTAGCATGGACCAAAGCGATGTTTTACACGATAAAAGAACGGAAAAAAAGATAGAAAGAGAGAGGAAAACGTCGAGTGGTTCGGAGAAGAAAAAAAAGAAAAATACCGAACGCCTCGCAGTTATCGAAAGAAGATAATGAGAGAGAAACGTAAATGCACAGACAGTCGGCGGGAGAAAGCGAGAGATATAAGGAAAGACGCGGCGAAAAGGAAAGTGAGACGGAGGGTGCTAGTAGCAGACCGATCGCAATTCTACTCGCGAGAGAGAGTAGTTGGGTCAGAAGTATAATGGGGACCCCCCGCGGTAGCTTACCTGCATCATCGACTAATCACATCGGATAATAGGGAACAAAGGCGCCCCTGTGAAAAGTGAAGCGTACCCACCACTTACCTCTCTTTCATCCCCCTTGCTTCCCTCGTCCGGGTGTAACATCTGTCTGTCTCTGTCTCTCCCGCTGTCTGGTCTCGTGTCCGTTTTCCGTGAGAGGAAAGAGAGAGTAGGAGAGAGAGAACGACGCATCACCCTCTTCCTCTCCTGTCCGGAGAAAAGAGAGGATATAATCCTCTTACGCACCAGGCACAAAGTAAAATACAGGCGGCACAAGCGGCGCACTCGACCGTAGACGTCCCTAGTATTACGCATCGGCACGAATAAGAAAGAAGAAAAAAAAAAGAAAAATGAGAGCAAAAGAGAAAGAGAGAGAGAGAGAGAAAAAAATAGGAAAGAGGCACACCTACGAGATGCATGTTGAGGAGCCGATGAAGAGATCGTCGCGTCGGGAAACCTTCGGTAGCATTATGCAGCCTCTACACCCGCCCGTCCGCGAAATCTCTTAAGCGGCTGCCAATTTGAGCTGAATCTCGAAACTTCAATCGCCAGCACCAACCCCCCGGAGTCTTCCGGCTCCTCTCTCTTCGGAACGGCTCCTGAAACACGAGCCGCCTGGTTGTTCGAAAGAGAGAGAGAAAGAGAGAGAAGACTCTCGATATAACCTTGTTATAGAGATACGTCGTTTGTGTGCTCACGTGATCTCTTTTTGTTCCGTCTTCTCTCACTACGTGCAATATATTTAGCAGTGTCTAATATAGCCATCTTCTATGACAATCAATGTCATCTCTCTCTCCCGTTACGGGAACCTAAGATCCAGTAGAAGAATCCATTTACAATTAAATCACAAGAGAAATATATTTTTCTTCCTTTACAAGAATTTCATGTATTCATTATATAAAAAAACCTCTTTATATTTCTTTTTGTTAATTTTTTAATGATTATATATATATATATATTACATATGGTAAAAAATATCAATCAATTATAAATACTAATTGCTACACGTTGTTAATCTCCGATTTCAACTTTTATCGTGATAAAACTTCGTACTTACGGATCCCGGAATTTTTCATCAATTTTTAATCTAAATTCGCACAAAGGCGATTTCCGTTAGTCTCAACCGTGCACTTAGTCCAAAGGAGGAACTTGGTGCGAACGCGTACACTAATGCACCCGATAGAATACGCATATAATAGATATGTGTGGCGTAATAGGATTTTGCTATCCGCAACAATTGTGATTATTGGCTACACGCGCATATTCGCAAATATTCGGGCCCGCATTTTCGATGTGCCAACGTGCTCACCGAACGCCGATCCTACAAAGCACAACGCACGTATATTCGGACCGTATATTCTTTGTATAATGCACTTTTCTATTTTCCGCAAGCTATTCAACTATATACGTACAAAGCGATACTGAAATTCACCTTGGTTAGTGATTTTGAAAATTGAGAGAAAATTCACGAACGGCAAACTGTGCAAATTTTTTCCTGACGACCGTGTGGTTTTTGTCAATACAAAGTCGTTGCATCAAGATTGTTATTCAAGATATTACAACAACATGTTTACACAATTGGAAAGATTCAAAATATACGGCTATTATTTTCACGCGTTTATCTCTGTGATATGTAATTTTGCATTCGTACTTTAGCGTGTATCTGTGAAAGATTACTATACATATATATATATATATATGTACACGCGAGTCGTCGTTTTTACAGTACAAAATATGATTTTAAAACATAGTTTGATTAACTTTTAAAAGAATAAACCGTTTCTAAATTTGTACGAACCATATTTCCATTAGTTATATTGAATTATCTTTGAATTATTTTAATTTTTATTTCGCGTTGGTTTTATTCATCGGAGTAAGTTTCATAAAATACTGCGTGTAAAATTAAAATCCCCGAGTAATATAATGGACGTGTGTGCGCGCGAGACACACGTCGTGTGTTTTTAAAAAAAAATTGCCACTGCACGCGGAGATCATATCGTGATTTGGACGCGGTCGCGAGTGTATAGCGCTATTCAAACGCATTAAAGGATATTTGACCGAATCGTGATTGAAGCGTGAATGGAATATGACCATCCGTCATAACGTGAATCGAGTGCGAGTTTATTGCATAGAAATATATGTACACTGATTTGCGCGAGAGACCGTCGCGTACGTACATGTACATTTGTATCAAATTCTATTAGATATGAATGATTAAACAATTCATGCAAAAATCATTTTTTATTAACGCATCGTTTGCTCAACCTTTTATACATTTGCGAGAAATATTTGTTAACAATTTTCTTAAACTGGATTGCTTCAATATTTATTTTACAAAAACCGAACGTATTTTTACCAATTTAAAAATCAATTCGACGCGAATTAACTGCGCTCACGCCGCACGTTGCGCAAATTTGCACAAATACGTTCTGAAAATATCTTTTATATACTTTTCAGGAAAGTTGTTTTTTCGTACGTTTATTATTACTTGAAAACTTATGACGTGTAACGCGAGTTGAGAAAAATAGACGCGCGAAGAAAGTGTTGCGATCAAGAGTAACAATTATGCCAACCAAGAAAGTTTGTTGCTCTTTGCAGTTTGTACGTATAATAAGATATTTTTCAAATTTTCAAAGAGTATTTTTTGCAAAATTCACGTTTCTTTTTTCTTGCACGCGGACAGAGAAACGACGACTACTTCCGATTCTCAGCTTTGCTGAACAGCGGGGTTGCCGTTTGTGGCTTTCCGAGGGGAAATTCCGCGAGCGCGCGGTCGTTTTCCCGCGAGCCACGAGGTGTGGCTATCGTGGCGTGCGCGCCGCTCATTTGCGTCTGATCGACTCGGAGTGTTGCTGTTAGCGGCGCTCTGCCTCTTTGCGTTTTTACTACGTTACATCTTGTTTATGCTTACGCATTAATTATCTCGACCCCGCAAGAAAGGGGTGGTTTTTTTTGTTTGTTTGTTTGTTTGACGCGGTTTATCGGCGACATCGAACCGGTTGAAACTAAATGGAATTAAAGAACATTTTCTTTTTCTAATTAACCTCGTCGGGATTACAGGAACTTAAATGGATTAAAAGATATATCGCGGCATGATTGTCGAAAAATGTCACTCATTAAATGTCACTTCTCGAAATTAGTATGAAGATTGAAAGAGTTCCGTTCGAACAATCTGTCTCGTCATATTTTTATCTTATTTTTTCGAAGCAATTTTGCTGATAAATCAAACATATATGAAAAATCGATCGTTGTCACGCGTGCAAAGGTGTTATTAAACGGTATTTAATCAGAACGAAGCTAAAATATACATCATACCTCGATTTTCTCAAACGATGCGCGATGACCACAAACAGCACTATTATCATTTCACGACGGATACTTGAGAGGTCGAGGAAGCGGTCCCTCGAATCGATAAACCTGACGCGCGTAGTTCGGCAGGAAAGGAAGTGGAGGGGAAGAGAGAACGATCTCTCGCGTATCGCAGTCCGAATCATTCGTGGTCGACTCTTAATTTGCGTCGCCCCATGCCGCGTATATTTAAACTAGCTCTTTCTCTCTCACTCTTATCTGACTATGATGAGGCTCTCCAACACATGCGCATTTTGCGACACGTACGTGTGTTTAACGTACTTTCACGCGCGAATATGTCGTGCTAATACATCGACATAATGCGTAGGTACATAACGAAGAGGCACAAAGCGAGAGAAGTGGAGGAGATAATTCCAGGAGCAAGAAGGAGAGAGCGTCGGGGGATGAAGAGCGTCGGTAGATTAGGTGGATATATCGTGCGGTTGTGGACGAGGACGTCGGTATAGGATATATATAGTTACACCAACGGTGGCTACCATCGCGCGCTACAGTAGGAAGAGACTCGACGAGGTGAGCTAGAAGGGCAGCAAGAAGAGAGTGGGGGCTCGGCGGAAGGCGGGAGGGTGCAGGGAGTAGGCTATAAAGGCTAATTGGTTAAAAGCTCACCACTGGCTGCAGGCTTAAATCAAGATCTTGGAGTGTTATAATGGATAAGTAACACGGCGTGGCACGGCCACCGCCACACCGGGTTGTGTGTTATCCCCACACCGCTTCAATCCCCTTTTCGCCGAGCGCGTCCGACTCCCTCTTCGCTTTCTCTCCTTCTCTCCCCCTCGTCCGGTACACCCTTCGCGTCCGCTCGTCGTCGCCTCGCGTATACCACGACCACCCCGTCCACCCATCGCCGTGGCGCGGTTCCGAGCGCGGAACCGTCGAGGGCGAGTATCTTTCGAGTTAAGGACGGCGAGACCGACGTGATTGGTCCGCGGCGAGAGTTACCCCCATGGGTAGTCGTGTGCGGCGCGAGTCATCGATCGCGCCTCCGTCCTATGAGGAGTCGGGAAAGCCAACCCCTGGCAAGCCGTAGGCCCCGCCCCGCCACCTACCCCGACCGCACCGACACCCCTTCCGGCAACTTGCAGCTTAGCCGTCCTCCGCGCTCGCTCGCTTGCCACCCCCTTCCTCCCCCCCTCCCTCGTGTTTCCCCGCGCGCCAGCGTGTGTTCCCTCTCCTTCCGTCTCTCTCTGACACCCTCTAATTTATCCGCTTGCTCCGTTCCGGCATACGGAGCCATCCCTTCTCGCACCCCGCAGTCTAGCTATCGCGCGGCGCGCAATAACTACCCCGTGACTCTCGAAGCGTGACTCCGAAGCCGCTCAGTCTCTCTGTCTTACTTTCCGCCGCCGTCGTTCTCCCTCCCTCTCGCTGTCGCGTTCTCTCCTACCCTCTCGACGTATAACGCGCGCGAACGAGCAAATGTGCGAGCGTGTGCGTGCGTTGTGTACGAGAAGCGGAGCTTCTCCTCTCGTCTGTGTGACCTGCGGTTTCTCCGACGTTTTTCTACCCTTAGTAGTGCGAGCACAGCGTGGCGATCCGCCGCGGTGAGTGGGACCGAACCGTGCGAGACGCATCATAGACACGAGGGTGATTACGCGCTGCTGTTCTCTTTCTAGCGCGAGCGCGCGCGAGAACGTTTGTCAGCGCGCGCCGACGCTTTGGTGACACGCGCGCAAGTCGAAATTCCGACGCGACGCGAGTACGTCAGTCCTGTTGGACTCGCGCCGATCCGCTCGCGATCACCGAGCCAATATTTCTCACGCGCGATTTCTCATCGTGCGAGCGACAACACGGCGTATGTTCGTTCAACAATTCTTCTCGATTGTCGCGTGTCGATCAATCAAATGGAAAACTGTGCGTCGAGACGATGATTCTACCGTGATGATCATGAGCCTACGCGATTTGCGTTGATTTGTGAAGAAGTGCTCGGCGATCAGTGCAAGTGACTCGAGAAAAGTGATACGGTAACAGGCAGTTCGTCTTTTGACGCGTTATACGCGCGAGAACGCTTTGCTCGCCGCGCGGCGAACGATAGAGAGCGAAAGGCGCGGACGAGACAGAAAGGAGAGGAGAAGTTGTACGTGCTAGAGTGGATAGGTAGTGGTAAAGAAGGAGAAATCGAGAGAAAGAGAGAGAGTGAGAGAGAGAGAAAGAGAGAGAGAGAGAGAGAGAGGAAGAGAAGCAAAGATAGAGGGAGGGGGTGTGATAGGTGGCGGAAAGGACGATAGGGAGAGAGGGCGACTCCGCGAAGGGTGGGCCCTCCAAGTGTCTTGTCTTCTATCATCCTGTCGTCCAGGGTATCGCTTACGAATGTCGCGCGATCGAGCAATCCGTCTGCGATCCACGACGACGCGCGAGGACGTCCTTGTGACGGCCGCGCATCGACTGCTAACTGTCGCCAGCAACGTCTAAGCCTCATTCAAAGCCGCGCTGTGTACACGCGTACCTGTGTGTTATTGTCTTGATATGATATCACCCGAGGGAAACTGTCGCGTTGCGTCACGCGAGACGACGTAAGAATCCGTCGTTAAACATCCCGATCGACTGTACCAAAGCTACTGAGTACCAAGGTGTCGACGAAGTCGAATGTCGCGCAACCAAGATCGAGTATCTCGCGACATTGTTTGAAGAATCGAAACGAGCTAGACAGTCTTTCAAGTAAACTGCCGCGTGACAAGTTTTTCCAGTTGATCGAGCGCGAAGAATGTCCGGTGAGACGGAGATCGAAGTGTCCGTTGTCTCCGAGGAGGATTTGGAACTGGAGGGCTCCCGGAGCAGCTCCACGCCGGCTGATCTGCTGCTGCAGGAGAAGAATGGGAAATCCGGCTGCGGCCTGAACAATCATCATCACTCGTTCAGTTTTGATTCGGTGAGCAAACCCGCGCTCAGGCCGGCCTGCAATCCGCAGTACACGTCCTTCAGCATCTCCAGCATCCTCGGCAGACCGGAATCGCCGCCGGTCGACTCGGCCACGTCCACGGGATCCGGCGAGAGACAATCGTCGGACGTGGACAGGACGTCGCCGCCGGCGAGCTCGCAGAACTCGCAGAGAATCCCGCCTTCCTGCGGCAGCCCCGGAAGAACCTCGTCCTCGCCCACGTCCCTCAGATTGTCCGGCGGCCAGCGCGGTGTACCGGTGCCGGGGCACACCGGGTTGGAGACTAGGACCAATTCGGCGGGTATCGCTATCGGATGTGCTACCAGTGCTAACAGTCCAGCCGCGACCTTCTCACCGCCCGGCGACGCAGCCTCCAATCCGCTCTTAGGACATCAAGCCGATCTCGCAATGATATCAAGGTACACGATTGTTTCTTAGAATTCTGATTGTTAACAGTGTGTGCCGCGAAAACACAAAATAAAATGTGCATGTGCTTATTTCAATTGGAGATGTAAGTTCACACATTAATGACTTGCATCATTTAACGTTTGAAAGTAAAATCAAAAATTAAAGCTGTAAGTGAATTTTTCAAATCTTTTTTCGCGAAAACGAGATCGCGTGACAGTGAATGTACGCATAACTTTTCGTCATTCAGTTTTTTTTTTTCGGTTTTCTCAATGAAATATCACATCATTTTCTCAATGAAATATCATCAGATCTCAATTATCCATGAGACACACGTGCGCCCGATTGTATACGAATATTTACAAATGACTAACAATGCTATTTGTTATCGATTATTTTCACAAAAATTACTGAAAACCGCGAGACGTAAATTATCAGATATGAGACTGCATTGAGAAACATTTCTGTTATACGTCATAATAGTGATCAATGTGTATCAGATTGCATAACGTTCACGGGAATGTAAAGCACTGTGACATTAGAGCCTCTCTTTGCATTATTTATGAAAATGTTTCTAAACTGAATAGGATGATGTAACATAATGAATTCAACATGTTCCATTTTACATGTAAGAAGCAGACAGTTTGACATGTTAGATACTATTTGTGTATGTCTCCTTTTAAAATATATACACATATTTATACTGCGGTCTACTTTTCATAACAAAAAAAATTATGTTTTATTATATCGTCTCTCGATTTTTTTTAAATTTATATTTTAGATTCATCTCCTTACAAAGCGAAGCGTAATTTTTAATATTTATATATTGCGCGAGTCATATAAAAAGTTCACCGCCGCATGTGCGTCATTTTGATACATATATACATAAACTGTGAGAAAAGAATTTAAATTTTTAATAATTCGAAACTACAAATCTGTGATATTTATTTCTTCTTATGTGAATAACAATTTTTTTATTTTGTCATATAAGTATAAAATTAAATATTGCTTATTTTTGTTATTGATATATCGACGTTCACACACATAATTAAAATGCGAATATGCTTGTTCACGTACCGATAAATATTAGATAGATTCGTCACATCGAATGTCAGCCAAATATTGAGCGATTTTATTAAAATTTATATTGTTTATTTGCTCACATCGTAATCCCTCGTCTTATAATATTGTATGAGATGACTTGCGATGCGGACTACAAATATAAAAAAAAACACAAGTCATGCTCGTGGTACGTCATCACGGGCCAAACACAGATCGGATTCGTTCACTTGTCCACAAACGTATTTCTATCAGTTAGTCGCATTTATTTCAGTCTTGGCTAAGCGTGTAAACAATACTTGCTCATGACTTCGTACTGTGTTCTTAGTTTCTCACTTTGAACATGTTTAAAAAATTTTTACATAATGTTTCAAAAAAGAAACATTAAATAATACGGCAAAGAAAGATCGAGAATGACCACATTGTTGTTGGTCGCTTAAGCGACTTCGTTGCTGGCTATGTCACACGCATGTGGCACAAATCAAATTGACAAGAAGTTAATTCTTCGATCGTTTCTGATTTATAATTGGCCATTTGAAAAGAGAGGCGAGAAACCAATCAAAAACGTCCGTGTTATTTATCTCAACTCGAAACGTTCGATGACAATTTCCGCGACAATCTGGAACGTATACGTGATATAATCACGCGAGACAGTTTTTCTCGGCAGGGAAAACCGTGAAAGTGAAGTCGTGTTTTTATTTAAATTCGGTCTTAAAAACGATTAGCGATAGAAGCTTTGCGACGACGTTGTCACGCGCGAACGAGCGTTTTCTCGTGACAAAAAACTGGCACGATAGCGATTTTGTAATAATACTTGTTACCGATTTGTTCGAGTGAGAGCATTTTATATCGCAATGCACGTGTGTATTACAACGTTTACTCACGTACAGCATACATCGCGCAACACCGTTATATTAAACTCGGCTGATGCGGCAATGTGACCTTCGATTTTATTGGTCGATGGCAACGAAATAACTGGCCGAAATTTGAACCTTGCACTGATCGGCGATCGCCATTCATTTCGTTACACAGAGCGAATATGTCAGTCACTCGAATAAAATGCATAGATCACGTTTAGAGTTGTCAGGCGTGTACTATCTTTATTTGTTTATAATTAAGCTGTGGAAGAGTCACATGTGATGTTTCTGCGTGTATAAAATGACAATAATAATTTTTAAAAAATCAATAAAGCGAAGTATGCGTATGCTGAATAATTCAACGATGTAAACCGCATCGTTTAACGGTCAATTTAGTGCCGCTTTCATTTAATATTAATGCAAAAGTGTCGGTAAAATGGAGTTGCTAATACTTACTAATGATTAATTAATTCGCAACATCGTCGTTATTCATATTCGCGGCTCGCACATAATTGGCGGAAACGTTGAATAAATTAAGACCGCGCCCTCTCCCAGGCAATTAGAAACTCGGCCGTGCGCGTTAACATTTTTTTTTTTTTTTTTTTTTTTTCAGTACCCATCGCGCGACAGATTAATAATCCATCTCTACGGTATTGTTTGCATAATTTTGCACGCGAGCGCAACGCGCGTTTCGCATTAACGATGCAAATCGCTGAATCATGAACGCGCGTTATTCATTAAAAGTATATCATTTTAATAAAACTCGGGAGAACTGTAATTTCTTTCGCGCGCGAAGAAAATGTATTCGCGGTATTTCGAAAGTATTACTTGAGGGAGTAATTCTATCCGCAATATAACGCAATGACGAGCGTCCACGACATCTCCACCGATGAGGGAAATTGACTCTAAATTCCACAAAGAAGATCCGAGATATTTTTCGGCGCGCGACACTCTTGTGTCCCTGGGACACAATATCCCGTGTACGTCAACCTGGATTAGGATAGAAAGGATGTATCCGAGGGACAGTTTTCGCGATCGCCCGACCAGGGCACACCTCGTAGGCGTGAGATCAAGATACACGGCATATTGGGGGCGTAAGGGTGAGAGAGGGAGGTAGAAACGGCGGCGACAACGGCGAGCGCGCGTGCGGTGGAGGATTATATTATGTGGGAATGGACCGGCAAGGGGTCCGTAATGGGCCTATTAGGCTGTCTCATTTAATAACAACCGTAGTAACACAACCACCCTCTTACATTACTTACGTTACTTAGGAGAACCACCCCCGTCTCCCCCGCGCTATCGGATATATCTGCGCGAGGAACCCGCACTGGCAAGGGACGCACGGGAGACGCGCCACTCGAGGGTTCGAGATGATTTTATCAGATTTACACCCCCTTCTGATTGACGGTCTGCTCTTTTCCCCCCCGCTTGGTTCGCCGTCCTTCAACCCTCTGTCGCCATGCTCGGCTGCGACGGCCACGATTGCTTGTTTTCCACCCGTTTACCATTTGATTAAGTTCCACTCGTATGCACCGCCGGGGTACACTTGGTTCAACGTGAAAAGCGTCCCGAATAGGTCCCGTCACACAAACGAACTTATCACGCCCGACTGATAAACAGCGAGCTTCGGTAAATAGATTGTCGCACCAAAGGTGAAACATAGTTAATTTTATTCCCGCTGAAAAAAAAAAAAAAAAAACGAGATTTCGGTCATTATCATCTTTCGTCGATATGTCGTACATTATTCATGAATTTCGTATCTTTCTCTTCGATTCCACATATATTTCGATTCACATATTCAATAGATTTACACAGTCTATTGAATTTTTAATAAGTTAGACGTTTTTGTAAAATAATGTTCACGATATGCGACGTGATATTTCGAGAAATTTTAAATGGCTTCCGTACATCTCCGGTAACAAAAAAACGTATCGAGAAAAGCGTATCGAATCACGCGCCGACAACGTTAAGTGCAACTTAATGTTAAACAGATACGCGAATTCACAATTCGCCGCGTCACAAAGAGCTGCAAAAGAGACTTGTCCCACGCATTGGGTAATGACCGCGTCGCGGCGATATGTGAAATTACAAATCATGTATATTCTATTCGGATCCATTTGCGAGTTTAAATGCAACTCGACAAAAATTCGCGCGGCGTAGAATTACGCGATGATCGCGCGATACACACACACACGCGCGCGCAGCCGCTCGTGTTCGTGCGTTCCGGGCGTAATTCCGTAAGCACGCTAATTAATGTTACGAGCGATCGCCAACGAAATTCGTTGTAATTCCCGTCGCGCGCGGCCGAAACAAATATGCGAATACCGATAGTCGCATCCCGTGAACACAGTGGTAGGGAGGGGAAGGGGTGAAAAGAGAGAAGCAAAAAAAAAAGTCAATTAGGCACCAAGTGCATAATGGATGCGGCGCGGAACGCCGTATAGTCCAAGGTTAAGAAGCCTAAGATTCCCACGAGAAACGGGCACCCATTTAGTCGAGCAGCCCTTACGTCTCTCTTCCGGAAGGAAGCGCGCAAGTTCTAGGCCCGATTTATTATTAAATCGCCGCTCTATACCAAGAGCTTGAGAGATTCTCGCTCACCAAGGTCGGTGGAGAGAGAGACAGAGAGAGAGAGAGAGAGAGAGAGAGAGAGAGAAAGAGAAAGAGAAGCTGGCGCCATGCGATCTCGGCCCGCCATCCCTCTCTTCTCTATACTCTTGACTGATCAAATAATAATACTTCTCCGCAGGAATAAGTACCGGGATTTGCGCGCGGGATACGCTCGGTGTACATGCGCGCTTTATGAAATCGTAACAATCGCATTTCCGAGAATCTCCGAGGCTTCTTAAGGTGCGACATGAGCCGAGAGAAATGTGCTTCTCTTCCTCGCTTAAAAGTCGACGCACGTGACGTATAAAATATTTTTTACTGGTGATTGAAAAATCCACTCCAATGTGATCAATGCATCTGTAAGACAATAAAATTCTTCTGTCCGAGATGTAATTTATTCACACACAAAAGAGTTACATATACATACAAAATGATAGTAATTATCCAATTAATTATGTATATAAAGAAAAATGTTATTAATTTGTGCGAAAATAATAAATTTGTACGATAAAACTCATACTCATTAATTATTTCACACTGATATCTATCTACGCAGACTCTCACACAGACGTTGTTTGAATTTTTAGTTTAATAAAATATATCTTATATATACGCGGAAAATTAGAGTGAAATAAAGACAATTGCGAATTTTGTTACGTGTCGTGCATTTAAAAATTAACGGCCGCACATACGCGTGTGTTCGTCTCTTCAAGTTTTCTACATTTCGCGTTTATTTGCACACG
This sequence comes from Pseudomyrmex flavicornis, assembly GCA_014825475.1. NCBI lineage: Eukaryota > Metazoa > Arthropoda > Insecta > Hymenoptera > Formicidae > Pseudomyrmex > Pseudomyrmex flavicornis. Next base: position 23,562 of record QVNW01001845.1, read on the forward strand.
TAGGTAGCGCGAAGTATTCCGCGACGATATATTTTTTTTTTTTTTTTTTGCTCGTCGCGTGTCGATTATGCGAGGACTTATATTGAAAAGGATGAAACCGCGCGTTACGATCGCACGAGCAAAAGGATCCATCTAATAATCCGCGACAGAGACTGCTTCGTTAATTACAGCGCTGATGAATGATTCGTTAATTAGGGTGGGATCACGCTACAAGTTTCAAAGGAAGATACGATAAAGCCTATTGTGTATGATCGCCTATTCGCGAGCGATATGGATGTTTCGACGTTCAGAACAAATGCGGAATGAGCGACGATGGCTGCTGTGGATGGACCGCGAATCGTAATTGCAGCGCAATACAATCCCCCGCGCGCCAGTTCCATTCGACACATCGATTCATTCACGTAGGTAGTCTCTTTCTCTCTCTCTCTCTCTCTCTCTCTCTCGTTTAAAAGTTGCACGAGAAGATTGGAACTAGCGTAACGAATCCGAAGATATATGACACTCCTCGAAATTTTTTATTTCGACGATTTTCGCGAATGTAATTGCGAATTTGATTAAGACGTGTGCATGTCGAAGACAGTTATTTCTGACACGCACACAAAATGAATTCTATTGCAAGCTAATAAAGCCAACGAAGCCAACGGATTTAGCCGAACGCTTTGAAAGCCAATAAATCGCCGTCGGGTCATCCCTCGCGTAAGACGCTTTGAAAGACGCTATATAACGATAGATTTCGTCATGTCGCACGTGTCGCGAAAGAAATACGTTGTAGAAGTATGAAAAAAAAAAAAAAACTATCGATCTCATTAAAAGCAAACGATCGTAATAGTAAATTGATCAAGTTAAAAGCAAGACTTTCAAGAATAGAAAACTCTTCTATTTAACACAAGTCGGTAAAAAATAAGAAATTTGCCATCCCCCGTCTCTTTCTCTCGTTGTTTCTTCAACGTTTTGATATATCGGTAATTCATTTTTTGCTGCCTTTCTGTTCTTGTTGGTTTTTTCTTCATCTAAAGCACAGCGTGATGATCGCATGTTGAGCATACAGATTGCAAACCGTTTTGAACGCACTTTCGCTAGCGAACGCGATCGACTTCTCTTTCTTCGCTACGCTCCTAACTACCCTCGGTGTAACGATACACGACGAAACGTATCGTGTTACGAGCGATCGTTAACGGCATAAAGAGTTTATATTTGAGAATGGCACTTACTCACTGAGCGCAAGCAGAGGCAGAGAATAATAATCAATACACAAGCAAGCGGTATAACACGTCATTGAGGACAACGCGGGGGAAGGGAGAATTTAACGGAAAAATGTCCACCGAGGACTAATGCGGCTTGCGTTGAAAATATGAATTAAATAAAAATTTTTCATAAAAATAAGTTTCGGGAAAAAAAAAATTTTAATTATCGTGATGTGGGAAACTTGAGGAGATAAAGTTATAGTAGCAGCTAAAGTTTTGTTTTTGATTTCCGTTTAAAATTAATTAATTTCCGTTTAAAAGAGCGTCGTCAGTTTTTTCTTCAGTATCTTACAGATGACAAAATTTTACTGTCATTAAAATCGCATGACATAAAGATATTAAAAAAGTCACCGAACGTGTGACTGAGAGAAAAACGGAGAATTAAATATAATTTTCCTTCGGGAATTGAACGCGCGCGAAACGCGCAATTGCCGCGGAGATTATCGACGCGAAGGTGAGAAAAGCGGGAACCGCAGAAGCGCGATTCGCGCGCGCGAGTCAAGTGCGTGCTCGATGACCTAGATCGGAAGAGCCCATTAGAGAGACGTATCGCTGAAGAGTGCTCGAAAGGCACTCATCCTTACAGTGAAGAGAATTCGTAAACCGTCGAGTGTTCGTGACCACGTCTAAGACGTAGAGGTCCTGCGGAATTAGGCGGTAAAAAGGTGGAAGGATCTCTCAGCCGCGAAAGAGATTGGAGTGTTTGGTGTTTATACCTGCGCCTTCGAGCGAAGGGTCTCTGAATGCTTACAAACAGGCGGTTGTCAGATTTCCTTTATCTTTTCCGGGGCATTTGTGCGCGTCCCGTCTTCCCCGTTCGCCGCGTGCGAAGCCTGCCAGGATATCTTGGTCCCGAGAAGATCCTGAAGAGAAGGGAGATTAAGAAAGAGGCGTCGAAGATCGCGTGTCTTGTCGAGGAATTTTCTTAGGGAGGGTCCCACTTAATTCCGCTTCTGTGTGTCTCTCGATTCCATGCAGCCTTGCGACGTTCTCGTCGTCGTCGTCGTCGTCGTTGTCAGTGATGTTTGTTGTGTCGTATTATTGCTCGCCACCCTCGTCCCGGGTAATAAACGTGGACGAGGCGCGACTTGCGAAGCCTTCGTTTACGTACCGATGAGCCGCGCAAACACGAGCGTCGCTGACAAAATAACGGCCTTGAAAGAAAGATCGATACTCGATCGATTCGCCGAATGTACATAAACGAATGTACTCTCTTTAAGATCGGATCTTTTAATAGAAAAAAAAAATGTATATTCCTCATTATATTTTTTATTTTTATTGTTATTCCGAATAACACATATCCCACAGATTCCGAAGCAAATTTACCAGATGAAATTCAAATGTTTGTGATTAAAGCAACCTGATACCGGTCGGTATTGATATTAGTAGAATATTAAAGCAAATAAATCTCCTATCTTTATATTTGCAGCGATCAAATACAGAGATATCGGTCAAGTGATAGGTCGAGTGGGCACACAAAAACAAGTGAGAGCAGTAAACGATGTGACTAATCACAATCATGATTGCTATTTGACAGGTCGAGAATGCTTGATTGTGATTGGTCACTTCGCTCGCTGCTTAAGCCTCACTGTTTATTGTGTGTGTGTGTGTTTTCCGACCGTAGTCGGCGCAAAGTGCTCGAAGTAAAATACGCTTTCGCGAGACGTATCGAAACGAGATCAGATCGCTCGTCGCAGGCAGACTGCCGGGGTGACGAGGAAGAAACACGGGGAAGTGCTACGGCTTCCGAAGCCTCCTCGGCCCACATGCCTAACCAACCGGCCCTTGCCTGCCGATATCGGCCGGATCGGCGCGGTCGACCGGCGAATCCTGTCTGTTTCTGTCGAAATCGTCGTCGCAAAATCGGTCACTCTCGCGTTAAGTTTTCAACCGGCGGCGCCTGCTGCAGCTGCAACGACGGCGCTTTGCCATGCGATCGGAAGTAACAATCGGATCGAGAAAAAAAAAAAATAAATAAAGGAACACGTCGTTAGACAGCCAAACAAAAGCCGGAGAAAAACCGGCAGGAGCGAAAACCAGTAGCGGATTTACCGATAAACGATCTCACGTTTTNNNNTTTTTTTTTTTTTTTTTTTTTTGACATCGTGATTGGAATATTTATATTATTTTTAATATATATTAATTAATGTGGAATCGCACACGTTTGTGCGAATGAAAATATTATGTCAATTAAGTTTTTTTCCCATGCCTTTCGTGTGCGAGGTCCTTGAAATTCTAAATTCGCCACTGAAAGAAGAGTCCAGGTACGTCGTTTGGTCAGCGATCTCCGCGCTCTTCTTGCTCTAAGCGGATTCTTGCTTTTAATAACCAGTCGAGCGTTTATCCGTGGCCATTGTTGCGGCGCAACACGGTTTCCAAATATTCCAGCGGTGGAGAACTTTGCTTTCTCCCGAATGGTTGAACAAATCCGAGTGGTAATGGCCGCCGGCTACGACCGACGGCACTTATCCCGAACGTAACGATCGCACGGTCGAGTTGCTCGCATCGTAGACCGGCTCTCTGTTCGGCTACTCTCCTAGCGACGGTAGCTGTTCGCGAAACTTTTCCGCAAACAGGACTGAAAATCTGCACTCGATATTTTTTTCTCCTCGCATAATCGCATGTCCGACAATGATAAAGCTTGAAGTTCACAGACTTCACAGTCTGAACTAACATCAAGCAACTCTTGACATTTAATTACTTGACATTACTCTTGACATTTATACGGCGTTTTAAAAAATAATCTTATATAATAGAACACACGTTACTAATATAATAACGTGCACGTTATTATATTAAATTAAATATGACAAGGCTTAAGGTTTTTTACAAATTGATAGTAGGGTGTTTTTAATAGTTTTTATATTAAAATGAACGCACTTGTAGCACACAGGTTGTATACACAGTTCCTTAGAATATTGAAGACACTCTTCTGTTTCAAATATTAAAATATACTGAAAGATAAAGATTTTCTGTAAATATTTAATTTCAGTAAATATTTAATTCTTATTTGCAAGTTCTTATTGCTGCAGCGCGCTTGTGTTTTCTTAATTACCTGCAAGACTTCATAAACTTGTTACATTTGAAATATTTTTACGAAATAAAATATATTTTACGCCATCTTGTCTTTCTAGATTGCTCGCGAGCCGATATCCGGTCGGCATCGGCGGTTTGTTTTACCCGTCGACGCTGCAGCATCTCCATCAGCAGCAACAACAGCATCAGCATCACTCGCGATTGGCGGCCGCGGCGTCGTCCGCCCTCAGCAACGCCGTGCAAGTCGCCGGACAATCGCCGGACATTGTCGACGCCGACGGCATCCGCGGCGTTTTACTCGGTGGCGCCGGCTGGGCGTTTCCATGGAGGCCAACGCACGGTTTGCAGACGCTCGAGCATCCCTCGCCGAGCGACATGGTCGGCTCCCTCAGCCGCGTCAGCCCCGCGTCCGCGTCTTTCCCTCAGCGAGGTGAGTTCGAGAGTCTCCCATCTTCTCCACGTGCCCGAGCAGATCGGACGGCTTATTTCGGATAATCTGAAAGAAAATGCTAAAGTTGCGTTTCGTGTGACACGAACTTCTGTCATATTTGACTCTTATCAAAACAGAAATAAGAGAAAAATATTCTTTTCTATTTTTTAATTCTCAATCTTATTAGTGTGACAATTCTCTTGTATGTGTTTGTGTTTTTACAAAAAAAAAAAACATCACACATTTTACAATTTATTTGCCACTCACGATTATCAGTGTTTCTTCCCGTCTCTTTCCCGTTGCGTTATCGTGATTTGAAATCTGAAGAGAGTTTTCTCGTATATCATATTTATTTTATTTTATTTTATTTTTTTTTTTTGTATTTTTATACACATCTCGATAAAATATCTCTTTTCCAAAGAGATATTGTAATTGATGCAAGACAGAAATGCAAAACAAAGTTTCCAAGAATCCTCAGACTAAAAGGTACACAGGGCGATATTTTGGTAAGGTACACAAGCGATTGAAATGTAGAACTTCTAAGTCATATAGATTGCAGGGGAAAGAAATAAGGGTTTACGTGGGACTTCTACACAGATATATTGTCTACGTGCGCTATGGACGCACGCGTGTATATCTTCGCGTATACAACTACATGTAAGGCTTCCACGGCTTCCACCACGACAAACCAACGTCGATCGCCTTACCCGCCGATCGTTTTGCTTCTGCCACCTTGTCTAAGCACTTAGGTAGTTACTATCCTCACCTACGGACACCTACGAACACTTTCACGATCGCTCGCTAAATTCGTCAGACTTGACAGAGCTACAAATTCTGTGATAAGCAGAAATAATTAATTGGTCGCCATTTTCATGATTGCGTCTTATTTTAAATTCGCTGGTTGCGGATATAATAAAATGAGAAATTCGAAGAACAGATTGTAATAAAAAAAAAATAATTGTACAGAAATGTAAAATAAAAAATAATGCAAAAAAATTACAAAATTTTTTAACGCAGATGTTGTTTTAATAGTATTTTATTTTAATGATCCTTGTTAAACAAAAAATTGGAAAACACACATTTTTTAAAATATATTTTGCTTGATTATATTTCTGATGAACAAATATCAAATTATCGATTATAAAAAACACTCGTAACTAGTTTCGGTTTTCCGTTTTTTTTTCTTGTTCGCGCCACATCGATCGTTCGTACAAAGGAAAGATTAAACAATTTTACAACACGTTAATGATATTTTGTCGCTGAAAATAAAACGACAATTTATCTCCAGCGGTATATTTTTCAAGTATCGTCACTCTATCGGATAAAAATATATTTTATCGAAAAACTTAAACAAAAAATGTATCTGATTGTTCGGTGCTTCTTATGGTAATAAATTTTCCAAAAAAAGTGATAAGTACACTCATTATTGAATTCGTGAAACAACACAAGCCAATTAAAAGAATTATGCAGGAAAACTGTTTGATGAGAAATAATTATTATGTTTTATTGTCCCATTCATATAATTTTCTAGAGAGAGAGAGAGAGAAAGACGTGATGCGTATCAGTATTTTGCACAAACATGCGCACGTCACAAACAATGTCATCGGGTGATGCATCTGAATTTTCGTAGAGAATTCAATCCGCAACAATTATGTCAAAATGGATTAATAGAATATTAATTAGCGTTCTATTAATTGATTAAATATTCAATGTAGATAGAGAAATGTATAGTGGCGATTGAACGGTGAACGCGTGAGAGAATTTGTAAATCCAAAGCGCTTTCGTGAGGTTGATTGACGTGTGCGGATCACGTTTAAAAAGAAAAGCAATTAACGCGCTTGTGCCTTTCTCTCGTTAACGGTTTGATTATTTCGATAAATACACCAGGTGTACCGTACACACACACACACACACACACACACATATAATATATATATATATATACACATATACACATATATATGCATATATTTTATGTACAAATTATCATTATCTATTCGTTATGCGATATCGCAATTGTCATCTCTGTGGGCTTTATATTATAAATCAATTTTATAAAACAATCCCATTTAAAAACTAACATTCTCGTAAACAAAAAATCATCTTTGATTTATAATTCGATTTATAAAAATGAGAATTTAATTAATAGAAAAGTACGTTTTCTCGAATTAGCGTGTGTCTTTACTCTGCGTAGACGAACTCGACGACGACAACGGCGACGACCGTTTGCACCGCACTAGAAGTCCATCGAGCGGCGACGAGGCGCACGACGACCTCGGCGAAGCGGACGACTGTGCGGACGCCGACGGCGAAGGCGAGTCCACGTCGACGAGTCTTCACGGCACTTCCGGTGGTGGGAGTGGTGGAGGAGGTGGCGGCAGCGGAGGCGGCGGCGGCGGCGGCGGCAGCGGCAACAACAATAGCAACGGTCAAAACAACGTGCAGGTTGGCGTAGACGGTCGCGAATCCAACAGCATAAAGCGCAAGAAGAAGACCAGGACGGTGTTCTCCAGGTCGCAAGTGTTCCAGCTGGAGAGCACGTTCGACATGAAGCGTTACCTCTCGTCGTCGGAGCGCGCCGGTCTCGCGGCCTCGCTCAGGCTCACGGAGACCCAGGTGAAGATCTGGTTCCAGAATCGCAGAAACAAGTGGAAGCGACAGCTGGCAGCCGAGCTGGAAGCAGCGAACATGGCGCACGCCACCCAGAGGCTAGTCAGAGTGCCGATTCTGTATCACGAAGCGTCGGCCGGCACCGGCACGTCCGCCGGCGTCTCCGTCTCGGTATCGGCGCCGGGTCCGCCGGGTCCGCCGGTGCCGTCGTCGGTCGGCGCTACTTCCGCTCTTTCGCACTCGGTTGGCGTCGGGGTGGGCGTCGGCGTCGGCGTCGGCGTCGGCACCTCGTGCGCGCCTACCACGGCGCAGCCTATCTTCTACTCCCATCACCATCAGCACCACCATCACCACCCCGCGGCTGCCCACGTGCAGGCGCACAGTCTCCTATCCCACCAGGTGCACCCTCAACCGCCCCCGCCGCCCCCGCCGCCGCCCAACGGCCAACCACCGCGGACGTCCTCGCAATAACACCGTCCGACGACTTATGAGGGCAGCGTTCGACTGCTGCACGAGACAACGCCGGCGACGATGATCCTGAACAAGACGATCTCCGTGAGCGACGCGACCACGACGACGATGATACCTTGTTTGAACCACGTCAGGCTGATCAACGTCGACGAGTGACAAATGTATACGCGTTGACGCGGGTCTTTTTGTGATCGTCTTGCAATCATTCCGTAAATTTCGATCCCGCGACACTCCTGTCTCCTCGGCGGTAATCGAGAGTGTTGGAATTCGTATGATTTTCTTACGTGGACGCGGAAAGATGGATAAATGTGAGTATAAAGAAGAAATGTAGAGTTGTATGTTTTTTTTTTGCACGAAACAAGTATATAAAATTATGTCGCGTAATCCGTAATAAAATCAAAATTATATTTCCAACGACATATTTATTGAAAACATTTCAGTAGCGTAATATTTAAAAGTTAATACATGTAAATTTAAATTTAAAAGTTAATATACGTTTGAACTTTTGAATGAATTCTTCTTTTTTGAGAAAACAGGTGAAAAAAGTTGGAATTGGTTTATTTGTGCAAATTTTTCAAACAGTATTGCTATAAATGAAAGAGTAATACAAAATTACTATATTGAATTTAAATTATCAACGAGTTAATGTTTTATCCTAATTACAAGTTTATACTCATGTTTATTCACATCATGTATCTTTTATTATTTAGAAAAGTATAATTTTTGCAAATTAATTTGATAAAACTGTTTTTGGCGCTTGACAAAAACGCGATATTAAGTCACCATTTCAAAATAAATCACAGCAAAAACTTTTGCATGAAAATAATATATTGTCGATAATTATGTGCTGACGATTATTATGTTATCATAATAAAGTTAAATATTTAATTTCGTCAATAAAATGTTTGAAAATAAGATATACTTTTCGATTTTTATCGTCAAACGCCAAAAATATTTCTGCTAGTCCGCGCGCAATATTGTGTTACGTTATGTTACAATGTCCGCGCGAAATTAAACTGTGATTATAAATGATTTCGAGTCCTTCCCTTACATCACGAGCGATAAAAGTAATCTGTGTATCTCGTATGGTTTCTCTTCCGGTTAGTCGTCGATGTAATAATAACCGCGTACGTAGCCGCTCTTCGCGCACAGTTTGTTTCTTAAAAAAAAAAAAAAAAAAAAGAGAAAAAAACTAAACGGAATGCAAAATTTTTGCGGAGACGGCAATTACGTCCCGGTGTTTTAACTCCGCTCGATTCTCGACACACACTCGGAGTTTCTGTAGATAGTTTATCAATATAGCGGTAGAAAGCGACTTTCCGATGCGCGTGAGAGGAGGCAATTCGCGCGGATGCGAGGAATGAAAATTTTTCGAACCGTCCCGCGCGCGATTGCGCGTCATCTATGATATATTTTAATTGTTGTCGAACTGTATATCTGTTTTTTTTTCCTTGATATCGTTTTTCTCTCTGTAAATAGTTTTTTGCGTAAAGTGTAATAATATCGAGAGAATGCGCCGAGGGAGGAGGGAGACGCTGCGAATCTGCTACGGATAGTAGCTCCGTTAATGTAATCCGGGGATTTAAAAAAAAAAAAAAAAAAGTCGGTGAAATTTCGGTGAGTTCAATTCTCTCTTCAATTCAGAGAGACAGATATGAAAAGAGCGTACTTTATTCCATTGTCGCGTATAAGCACGGGAGATCGTTTTCTATGGAAATTCGAACTCGCTGAAATTACGCTGGTTTCGATGCCTGATGTAATCAGTTCGCTGTGGTTGTAAGATTGGACAATGTATACATACATAGGACAAGTGCACACATACATACAGACACAAACACACACAAACACACACTTTAAGACACAGGCAGGGTTCCTACGATATATTCCACCTGTTGTGATAAAGTATCTAAACGAATAATTTTATTAAACAGAATGGTAGAGCTAACGAGGAGTCCCTCTCTCTCACATTGTGTATCACCTATCTATAGACGTCAATTAACAAGAAGAAGATTCGCTCGTACCGTGTTTTATACGGATATTTGTGATTCGAGATCTCAATATTATTGTACAGCCCACTCACGTTTCGTAATCGCTAAAATAATGATCGTTGAACAATACAAATACCCCGTCGTTCGAATTTTACTTCTACTTAAGATCTTACACCGAAAAACAGCTCAAGATGCTTAACACGTCGCGATGTGTCATGCGCGGGAAATATTACGTTCGTAAAACCAATGACGATATTCACAGAGAGTCGGAATGAACGTGTACGATCGAATAAAATCCCACACACACACACACGAGCGTGCCAGGCTTAAAATTGTGCTTTTGCCTATAAAGAGCGAAACAATGGAACGCACTGGCGGCGTTCACGTAAAAATCCCGAGCCTAGGATTAAAATTAATTGTTGTGCGGCTTCACAAGGGGCCGGTCGTAACTAAACAAATTGACGCAGAGGTAAAATGCAACGTTTCCGCTTTTCGAAAATAAAATCAACGGACGATTCTTTGATGGAATCGTGATTCGAATCGAGAAATGCGTCGGTTAATATAAAACCTATCGATCCACATCTAGTCTGTGCTACAATATGGATGAATTCATGTGGGAAGATGCTATTTAAAACAAAAAAAAACAAAAAAAAAAAAACAGTTTGCACATCATATTATTTCTTTTCTTATATTTTGCAAAGTATGTGCGAACACAGATTCGTACTGAGAATATTTTTAGATATTTATAAAGGATTTTGTTTTTCAGATTATGTCACATATTAATTCTTTTTTATCTAAATTATTCTTTTCTTAAAAGATTAACAAAAAAACCATTTTCTTTTGATAAGAGCTACATCGACAAAGATACGACTCGAGCATCACTACAAATTACAAACGCGAATAAATAAATAATCGCGTGGTTTGTCGGCGCTGCTCGACAATCCACTTGTGCGCTCAAGTGCACCGGAGTCGCTCGCTGCATCCGCGAGCGTATAGCGCGGCGCGGCGCATTCAACGCACTTACGCGCATTCACGCGCATTCGCTCGTCGTAACGTCGCCGAAACAGCGAAGCTGGCATCAGCGGCGACCACGAGGGAGGAAACGACGACAATGCACCTGCAACTGCGACGCATGCCGAGCGCACACATACATTCGCGCGCGCGCGAAACAGCAGGAGTGTATAACAGCAGGAGTAAGTAACACGTGCGCGTAAGTACATGCACTTCAATCAACGCTCTCGCGCCATCGCACCTTCATTTCTCTATTCTGGCCTCTGATCTCTGCGGGTGTGTTTTTTTCATCCGTTTCTCTTTCCGCTTTATCTTTCTCTTTTCTCTTTTGCCGTCGTCTCTCTATCTCTTTATCTCCCGTATAGCTCGCGGTATTCGTGCTTTGCTGGCCTTTTTCCTTGCGATTCCAGATGTCCCGCATCAACCCGCACGCGGTAAGCTTTTCGTAGACCCCAGGGAATTGCTAGTATCGAGAATATTGTCTAGCGCCCGCTAGGTTCTATCTGCTTCCCCGTGCGCGCGGTTTGTTCTGTGTTCGTATTGCGTTTGCCTTGTACAATCCATACAGAACGGGATATTCTCGGAATATTCATGGATATCTCTCTCAGAGATACGGACTGATCAAATATTGTGTGGCGCGTTTCAGTTATATCCAATATGATGGTCTAAAAATCATCGGATATCCGTGTTGTTACAATATAGATTATAAGACATTAGAAAAATAACACAACTTCTACGAAAATAAAAGTAAAAGTATCTAACAATAAAATAGCAAAAATATTAATAAGTTTCTGTTATACGAATAGACTTTTATTTTGACGCTAGTATTTTTTTTTAGTAGTTATATTGAAAAATTAAATTAAACTTCAAATATTTTTTCTATATCCTAGAGAATTTTTATTTCTTAATATTTCAAAAAGATTCAAGAAGCGATGGAATATCCAAGGTTTATAATGTCACATGTGAGATTTATCTATTTCCAAAATCCAAATCTAATGGTCGCGCGCGAAGACATGTAAAAATGGATTTCGTTGGGTATACCACCCGCAAATATTTTCGCAAGATTTTTTGTTGTTCGTAAGCGGAAAGTCGCAAGCGCGATAGCGAAAAAGTGTACCGCGCGTCATGCAGTAATAGAAAATAAAAAACAAAAACGGACGTCTCGTTACGAAAAAATATTAAAACCGCGCGCACAGAGATAACGGAGAGAAGGAAATGATGTATATGAAATAACCGATCGGTTACTATCAAACAGATCACTTATTATCTAGTTTTTTAAAAACTGTTGAATCTCAAATTGTGAGACTAATAAAAGACTTTTATCGCATTTGCAATTATTACTGTTTACTTTCAATACGGTTTTGTTGCGACACAAGGTTAATTTTGTTAAAAAAAGTAAACGAATTAAAGGTTTACACACCGTAACTCGACATTCCGAAGCGAGCGGCGTAATATTATTTAGTTAGTAATACTAATTTTCGAGGAATCAATATTAAAAAATCCCAAGAGTAATACAGACCAGACTTGAAAATAATAATATGATCATAACGTATATATAATCATTATTAACCTAACATTATTAACTTATCGATGAGAAATAATTTAAATAATGAAATATGTTTAACACATCGATATGTTACATGTTAATTAAGCGGGATGAAAATGTGTTTAGAAAATTTAAGATATTCAAATTCTTGTGTGTTACTACGCAATTAAAAATAATTGTATCGTTTTTTGTTATTCAAAATGCGCACATAAAACTACTCTGCGGCTTTTTCTTAATTCGTCTAAAGCTCATTATCTAAAGCTGCGTTTCAACGTGTGACATGTGCCGATTAGCTTGACCCTCGTCGTGTTACCTCTCTTTTGAAAAGAGAGATTTCCCGGTTTTTAAAATATCGAAAATCGTGTTTGCCGAGGATCGAAAGTTCATCGCATCATTGTCGCGAGCAATCCGGGAGTCGAGTTACGATTTCTTTAGCGCCTCTCCACCCCCTATATATCGCATCCCGAAGTAATTTAACACGTAAGAAGATCACAACGGACTCTCGAAACCCGCGTCCTCCTCTTAAGGGAACACGTAAGTGACGATCGTGTTACAACCGAAATTCACACAAAACGCGCCGGAACCGACAAGTTTTTCCATTAGATACGTAGATTGCCTTCGAGGTTAATGGCAGCTCACAAAACTTGCACGTATATGTTGCGCGTTACTGTTTTTTTTTTTTTTTTATTTTCTTTTGCACTCCATCCTTGAAATTCTCGTGTTTAAAAGCAAATCTGATAATTTTATTATCTGGTTCTTTCTTTACTTTGATTAGTAAAAAAAAAGGATTGCGAGAAAAACAATGCAATACACACTAGCGAATACACACGTAGAAAAAGAGTCATCAAAATCGAGCGAAAACAGTTCGAAACACGCCGGTTCTTTATAAATCGCTGAAATTACAGATATTAATTTTGTACCGCACTACGTCATCTATCGCATGTGGATTCTCGAGACGTCGTGCGTGACCCGAATTACCCCGGACTGAGATGCGAATTGATAAGGAATTAATTGTCGCGCCCACCGCCGCAGAAGGTCGTTTAATTTTCTCGCAACCTCGTCGATCGGCTAATCGAGTTAATTACCGTGAGCGGGATAAACGTAGGCGGCGATGACTTTGCGACAGCTGTAACGACGACACGAAATAGCGCACGACCGTTCCGCAGATGACGTTTCTCTCCAAGAGAAAGAGAAAAAGAGAGAGAAAGAGGGCGGTCGATTTATCGCGGCCCATTATCGCCGTCGCGATCGTTTCGTGACTGTTATTACTCACTCGTAAAGAGACCTCTCGTGGTTGGATAATTACTCTAATGGAATAATTTTTTGGAAAATCTATCGTTGAGACTCGCACGGACACAAGCCACACCTCCGAGGAACTAATGTCGACGATCCAGAACTCGTTAACTCGTAGATACGCTCGACGTTTCGTGTACGAAAACGATGTGATGTACGTGTTAGAGAGACGAATGAATAAACGCATCAAGCCGGATTATACTTTGCTAATCTCCGGAAAGCGCAGTTAAATAATTGGAGAAATTTCGTGCGCAGACAACTTATTTTTAAAAAACTATACAATTCGTCTATAAATCAAAATTTTTTCTTGTTTCGATAGAAAAAAAAAATAATTTTTCTTAGACAATGGGAAATACGCATTTCTTGAAAATCACGATTTTCTGTAATAAATTTTTGGAGGTATAATATTCTCAAACATAATATAACACGAAAGAACCGATGTCAAAACACATTTGTATCTCATTGGGATTCCGAGGGTTAGATTTACGATGCTCCGTAAAAAAACAAGTCCGTATCGAGAAGGGGGGAAAAATTTTGTCCCTAATCATCTGTCGCAATCTTGTGGTTTATTTTTATTTATTTTTTTTTTTTCACGGCGTTCTTTACCGTCAAATATAACACATCTTAAAATTGTGCGCACACACATATGTATGTTACTTGATTGAATGCATATTGACCATGTATGGAACGTATCTTTATCAATTATTATTCCAATTTCTCGCATTGGGATTTGAACGCGCGGTTTTGTGTGTCCGTGTTTCGGTTGAGGTAGTTCGAAGCCGACGACGATAGAAACTCGTCGTTTCGGGGTAGAAAATACCGGCTCTGACACGACGACAAAGAGAACGAAAGAAAGGGAGACAGGGAGAAAGACAGAGAGAAAGGAAGAGAGAAAAAGAGAGAAAGAGGGAGTCAATGGGTATAAGCACTAAGCACGTAACTATAAAAGGAGCCGGGGGTTGCGAATCGTCGCTAGATTAAAAAGAGGCTCCCTTTTTCGCTTGCTCTTTTATGCCGGTGCGCGCTGCGCGCCCCATACGCATCGCGCTCGCTCTTCTTCCTCCTCCCCCTCCTCCTCCTCCTCCTCCTCTTCCTCCTCTTCGACCCGGTAACGTTAACGTTACCGCGCTTACATGTAGGTAGGTACTCAACACTCACACATCCGCGTAGCATTCGATATCTCGCGACCGTTCGTTTTCGCTAGAAAAGCAATTCGATCTGGCAGCACGAGTATACGGAAGAGGGGGTACTACGCGCCACCCTCCTCTCGCCCTTTTTTTTATCTCTCCAGACCTGCTCAAGCGTCAGATTTCCCAATGCTGAATTCGTCTTCGCGAATGTGCTTACTCCCCGTTTTATCGGTAATGCAAATTGCGGCGAGTCCTGTTCTGACTATCGTCGAAATTCGATTCGTATCAAATAGTTCGAAACTTTTTATATGTAACACACACTTGTTTTTGATGATAAGTCTCATTTAATACAGCAATCTTCTGATAGTAACTAAATTTTCTTATCAAGCATATTTTATCTATGAATCTATTTATTTATATATTATATAATATATAATTGCTCAATTATATATTATTATTGATAATTATTAATCAATTTTAAGTTCGACACACTTCTTGCACTTAAATGAATAGCTGTATTCTCCCTTCCCCACCGCCGTGCATACGCAACAGCTTTGTTTCGTAGCTCAAACATTTAGAGAAATACGGTGATTGATCGAGCAAGTGTTTAATATCGCGACACGCGCGCACACACGTATCTCTGTAACGCACAATGCGCGGTTTTCATCGGTTTACTACCGCATGTATATGTACTACGCAAGGCTCGTTGCAACGCTCATATTACGATAATTAAGTGCGTAGCGGATCGTATTACCGTCTGTAATAGCACAAGGATAAATACGAATAACAAGCTATGTAGGAATCTGTTCCAGTCATCTGTTTTGGCGTAAGTTTTGCGCTTCACGGAAAATTCACGCGTCGCCGAATGTTCCAAGATGATGGGGTGACAAATTTTCACTCGTTCGTTTAATTTGCTGCTGACAATTTTAGCGAACAATTTTCAATTCGCGTATAAAAAAATACAAATTAAAATATACAAAATTATTTTTGTGCGCGTGTGTTTCTCCGTCAGGGAATTTAGTTTTCTTATCTTCGCGTTCAGCTCGTGAATTATTCGTGAGTCAAGCTTGAAATACATGAATTATGATTGTTTCAACCCTCGGCCGGTCTTTCGAAATCGAAATCGAAAGAGAAAGAGAGAGAGAGCAAGGAAAAGAGAGGAGGGGGAACGGAGGAGAAAGCGAGCGAGTGGTACACGCGCGGATACAGGCCCATCGGTAAATGGATGGATGAATCTGGGCGAAAAAGGGTGCCTTTGAGCTACCGAGTCCGTTGCTGCCAGATTAATTAACGAAGCACTCGCCGGAGGGGGCCCGCGGCAAGGAGGAGGATCAACGGCAACTCCGTTATCAGGGCGGAGGGCTAATAGACAGATATCCCTGACTACTTATCTATCAGCTAACCTTTCGATCAATCTTTTCTACCGATCTTCTTTTCTATCTGCCGCTTCCATATCAATCGTTAACCAAGTGCTCGTGCTGTGAAAATCTGTATTTCGCAATCGGTACTTCTTTCTCGATTAATTATCGACAAAAGAGACAAAAATTTATCGCAGACGAATAACAAAAAAAAAAGCGAATTTTGTTTTATTGTACTAACTTTGAAGACAAAAATCTTCGTAGAACTTAAAAAAAAAAAAAAAAAAAAATTAACGGTATTGATTCGTTCGGTTTTAAATGCTACGAATTTAGAAATCTCCCAGGATTCCGTATAAGAGTTTAAGCGTAATCGCCGTGTCGAGATCGTCGACCATTTGTTCCGCGCGTTACGTACAGATCCGCCAAAGATTTCGAAGCGTCCATCTAAGTAATTACTGAAAGCTCAGGAGCGTCGCGTCGGGGAGTTGGGGTCAGCGATGGTGATTAAACGTGAGATAAGATACAACAACTCCACCGCACACGTGCACACGCGATACGCGGTAGGTATTTCCTTTCGTGTTAAACCGAATCTCTTAATTGAAGTAGCAGTCGTTTGAATATTTCCGACATATTGCTGTATGAAACAAGTACAACATGTATCGGTCAACGATGAGCGTGATATCAAGATCTTTGTGCAACACGCTACAGTCCAATATTTTGTTCTAAAAAAAAAATATTTTTGACTTTATTTTCCTGATGTCATTCCAAGTTATAAATTTTACTATGCAAATTTATTAGCATAAAAAAATCTATTTTGCTTTAATTAAAATAATCATTTGAATGCTTATACTATAAGCATCTATTTAATAATGTGTGTGTACTTTTTCCTACAATAAATTTTAATGAAATTATACATCAAGAACGAAAACAATACGTGAAAGAGAAAAAGAGAGAGAGAGAGAGAGAGAGAGGAAGAAAAAGAAGCTAACACCCCGTATACTTTCTTTAGTGCTCAAATTAATTCCCGAAAAAAAAAAAAGGACTGGCATACGCAAATGCCTTTCTTCGCGTTAATAGACTCGTCTGCTCTCTTGCGTTTTCGCTTTCTAAAGCACAACGTTGACCCCGACGTTCTGGGGATAATCGACTGAAAATAACCCCAAGAGACGGGCACCGGAGGCCCCCCCTGGATCCCTGATAGACTCGTTCTTCAATACAGACTGGTGCATCTGTTCCTTTTGAAGAGGACGAATGACTTCGACAATTAGAGGAGCAGCGGCAGCAGCGGCAACAGAAATCCTATCGAAAGACCGCGCTTGTGCACGACCTGCGTCTTATTTCTCGCTTACAATGATCGGGATCGTCGAGATTACGTGATTGTACATCTGCGGGAATATTATTCGAAGACGTAATAGAGGGACGTACTCGTTTAACTTTCAAAGAGCATAAGTGCACGAAAGCAAGCCGCGTAAATTATTATTATTATTATATATTCTTACGTCACAATAGAAAAAAAAAAATAAATAAATAAACGCGAATTTTTACAATAATATATATAGTTTAAACATACGTAAACAAAATAAAACAAAAATAATTTGTATGCATACTTTAGTATTCTCATAAATACTAAAAGTTATAAAGTTAAAGAAAGAAACAAAAAGTAAATGCGCTTCGTACAATAAGTACAATGAGTTGAGATTTCAAACTATTTTCAACCCCATCGTAATAAGTGGTTGAGAACAAACGTTGGTGTGTACGTTGGTGGATACAATTGGCTGCTGTTCATAAAATTTCCTACAATTAAAGCATTTGCATAACGCGATGGCGTGTTTGGAATATCTTTTCATCAAACTGATGAGCAAGCGGTGCCATGTATTATACATATACGCAAGGTGATAGATTGTGCGGGAACAGACACGCTATAGGGGATTTTATGCATTTAATGTTCATCCCTGTACTATTCAATTTCAAAGAGAAATGACCGTCGTGTATTCAGACGAGTGATTAGTTAAATGCCTTTTTTTATTTTTTTGTTAGCGCGTAAGAATAAATCTAAAAACATTACGTGTTTAAATAAATCAGAATTATTGCGGAGCAATGCAACGTTACATCAGTCCGAAAAGAAGAATAAGAATTTATACCAACTATCATGAGAACTTTGCAAAGTCGCCGACAGTATAGCGTCGTGATTACTAAAGCGCAGTCTGTGCGCGATCGGCGTTGATTCGCGGTTGAACGAAAGTGCTAAACGACCAATAAGGAAGTAATAGCAATACACACAAAGACAAGAGAGAGAGAGAGAGAGAGAGAGAGAAAGGAGCGGGGCAAGGCCCCCCCGACAGCGGCAACGAAGGGGTGGCTCCGCGCGCAATTACGGATTTTGAGTGACAGATGCTCGCCCAGTCGGCAGTCGGAAGATTAAAACAAGTAATCAAAGTCCCAGTAGCCACCCCGGGATGGATATGGATGGATGCACGCCTCCGCTCCTTCTCCCTCCCTTCTGCATCCCTATCTCACTGTCACCCCCGTGTATCCACCTCCCGCCTCCCTCACTCGGGCGTTCGCTCTTCCTTTTCGTCGTGTCTCCTCGCTTACCCAAACCTCCCGTAGGTACCCCACGAGTTCTGCTTCCTCCTTTACTCATCTTACTCCCTCTTGGAAGAGCAAACCACTAAGGGGTATAAGCCCCGCGCTACTATAATATCCATCTATAGCCGTCATCAAGGCGCGGCCTGAATGCTCCTTTAAGAAAATGTTCCTTTCGCGAGCAGTCGCGTAGGAAGGTTATTAGACGTCTTGAAGAGAGAGACGCGGGTAAAAGAGCGGACGGAGGGTGATCGGGTGGTGAGTTATATTCAAACGACGTGAGTCGTTCTCTCTGCTATCCTGCTTAAAGTGCTAAAGACGTGTCCAATGCGTCGGTAATAAAGATTCTTTAGAGATGGGAAGATCAACGGGAAAAAAGGGAGAGAAGAAGTCGACGATCGTTAAAATTAATCTATCACAATGCCAGAATAAATGCACTTTCGAATCTGACATAATATTAAAAACCGACACAACTTTATATCTTTCTTTTAAAAATTTTTATTACTGCGATATCATTGTTGGTTTTTTTTGTTTAACGTACAAAAATACATATTCCGAGAATAAAAGTAATCCGCGGTTGTGAACTACAAGATAACGATCTCCCGGACAGAATAAAAATTGGCGTGGCACTTGCTTAAAATCGTTTAAGGGGATCGTCGTCGACACAATTAGGACCTTGAAACCTTACTTGTTACACGCTCGACTATCCCACAATGGAAGTACCATAAACCGCGGGCGGTGAACAAGAAATCCCTTCGATTAGACTCGGTAACATAATGCCGATATAATCTGACCACTTAATCGACAAAATATAATAGTGAATCGAACGATTACGTCTGCAATCCTGTACCGCGGCTGGCGGAATACAAGGCGAGTTATTTCAGGAAAACTGAGGATAATATTATACTCCTAATTTGAAGAGAGCGCTTTTATACCACGTATTAGTGTAAATAATAACCGAAGTGCATCTTTCGTGCTTTTTGAATCTGACGTGCATCGTAAAAATAACAATATACAAAACATTTTCTTAACTTGGCAAAAAAATACCATTACTTTGCAATGAAACGTAATAAAATTAAAATCAAAACAATACTGCCAGAAAAAAAAGTAAAATCGATATGTTGTATCCTTCCCTTCCAAATGTGTTCAACAGAAATATATTTAAAAATTTGTTATTCATTTTTTTTCTTTCTGTCATCTTTCTCTCTTTCTCTCCAATTTATTCTTCTATTTTACACTTTGCGACGATAATGAAACCGTGGCTGCTGCGGTGGACGACTTGTCGACCACAAGCAAAATATCACGAGACGAGAACACGGACGTGAATGTGATTAGTCTCGAGATTTTCGTGCGCGCGCGAGAGTGGTGAACATGGATTGGATTTAGCTTGGGTGCGGAAAAGGACGACGGGCGTGGAAGGATGAGCCGTTTATCTCAGGCGTCGCTTTTCAGTTTTTCTTTCTCTCTTGCGAGATCTTTCGATCCCGCGCAATCCCGGGCTTTTTCACTTCAGTCCAAGACTCTCCGGTTTTTCCCTTTATCTCCTCTCTCATTTTTTTGGTTATTTTATCTCTCCCCCCCGGGGAAGAGGAGAGGAGGCCTTTCTCGTGTCTTGACGCGGGAGTATATATTCTCTCTTCGTAAAATAATAAGCTCGCTCCTCTAAATTTATCATGAGCAGCTTGTAGAAACAGCAGCTTCCGCCAGCAGCGCACGCCAACTTACCTGCCTGCTGACATTGTAACGGCTTTTAATTCCGTCATCTATTTCGTGCTGCGTGTACTAATTAATCTTGTAGTATCCGCGCGCGCACAAATACATCATGTTCGCGTGTGCTTCGATGTAATTTTAGCAGTCATCGCCGATTGCTCTTATTCACCATCCGATTTTGACGTAAATTGAACGATTATTGAGAGAATTTATCAAGTATTTTTTAAATATATTTTATACATACCTATATAGAAATTATTTACGTTTTTTTCTTATTATGTTTACCCCTTATTATGTTTATCATTAAACTACTTATACTTCTCGCGTTTACATGAAGATAATGCATAGACACATATACATGTAATAGTGCATAGAAATACATATAAATATATGGCATGGTTTCCAACACGACATATATTTTTGTATACATTTTATTCATTCTTATATATAAATTTATTTGAGAAATATATTCTATTACAAAACCCAAGAGATATATTATATTATATATAATAGAAACAAAGATATATTATATATAATATTATATAATGCTTATGCTTCTATTATACGCTTTAATTATTGTACATACCTCTATTCTTAGAGAAAATTGCTAAAAACATCTTAGTTA
The DNA here is from genome assembly GCA_014825475.1 of Pseudomyrmex flavicornis. Lineage (NCBI taxonomy): Eukaryota > Metazoa > Arthropoda > Insecta > Hymenoptera > Formicidae > Pseudomyrmex > Pseudomyrmex flavicornis. The sequence goes on from QVNW01001845.1 coordinate 44,600, forward strand.
ACAGACTCAAAGTATTCCCGGCTATCCTTCGGATTTGGTTTGATGGTTTTGGAATCTGGCTGCCAATTTGCAGGACACACTTCTCCGTGCTTCTCAACAAATTGGAAAGCTTTGATCAGTCTCAATGTCTCTTCAACACTCCTACCAACTGGGAGATCGTTGACGCAAAACTGCCGGAGAACTCCATTCTTGTCTATAATGAATAGACCTCTGAGTGCGACTCCCATCTCTGGCACTAAAACATTGTATTTCGTGGATATTTCTTTGTTAAAATCGCTCAAAAGAGGATAGCCCAGGTCTCCGCCAAGGCCACCCTGTTTCCTCGGTGTGTTAATCCATGCTAAGTGGCTGAAGTGCGAATCTGTCGAAACTCCAATCACTTGTGTATTGAGAGCTTCAAACTCGGAGACTTTTTCACTAAACGCTATGATCTCTGTTGGACAAACAAATGTACTGAAAAGAAAATAAAACAATTATTCATGCTTTATACATGTAATATTGAAGTATATAATGTGAATAGAGATAAAAAATTACTTACAAATCTAACGGATAGAAAAATAGAACAACGTATTTGCCCTTGTAATCGTTCAATTTAATTTCTTTGAAATCGCCTTTAACCACCGCAGTGCCAGAAAAGTCTGGCGCAGGTTTTTGGATTTGTGGCCAATTACTCATCAATTTCGAACTCACTGTGAAATTACGAACATATTCTGACAACAATGTGTTGTTTGTTTTCGCCAGCGAGCTAGTTGCAGCGAACTGTAAACATATTCAGATTGAAGAGATAACAAAATTATTATTACTTTTACTTAAGTAAATGCATAACTCGTATTATAACCATATTAGCGACAAATCGGCGAATGTTTTAATTCAAAATATTTGACAGTTCATAATAATTTTAGAGGAAGTATGACTCACCAGTTGTCTACTTTGTGGAAACAGTGAAGCGAGTAATCGATACATTATAAAAATAAAGAGTAAAACACCAAATTTGATATAATAATTTGTAGAATTGTAGAATTGACAGAATCACTGTAGAATCAGTGGAATGTATATATGTATAACAAGTTTTGCCAACCTTCCGTGGAACGGAAAAATGTTCGACAAACGCCTCCTGCTGGACAGCGGAAACAGGAAAGGTTATAAAATTATAGATTTTGAAGGTTATAAAAATTATGGATTTTAAATAAAAATAATTTAAGATAATTATGAACAACTGTAATATAAAGTTAGCAAGTTTTATTTACTGAAAATGTTTCGTTACTGAAAATATTAGAATTGCAAAAACTATTTTTACAGTGATATGTAAAAATAATTTATAAAATCGAAAAAAACAAAAATGGCAGCGATTATTGAACTAAATAAAACAAATCTTGATTTTTCCTAATTTATAAATTTGAAAAATATTGTATTGAAAAAATTATTGGATTTAATTTTTAACTTTGAAAAAAAAATAATACAAGATCTGATAATCACATGTTTATTCTGTTATGCATATATGTCTTATTAGTAAAGAAGTAAATATATACATATATATATATGTATATATACATATATTGAGTATATATATACATCTTTATGTATATATAATTTTATAATACAGTTATATCACTTGTCAAAAAATATTCGACTATTCACATTGCATTGTATGTATTGATATTTTTATATAATATATATATATATATACAATGATCAGAAAGCAAAGTCTTATGACATTTTACTTTAGTATGAGGATTGTGAAAAACCAGAATTATATAAATGTACAACTCTGATTAACAAAAGTTTAACAGTAACAATTCTTTCTCTAGAGTTTACATGTAAATCAGTTCTTTATCCTTAGCAAAATGCCTCAATCAATTCACTAAGAAGACGAATAATCACACAATGTGCGTTACTTCTTAATAAATTACACTCCATGTAGCAGCTGAACGTTTTTTGTTTTTAATTGGAAGCCGTAGCGGTCGCGGTTGGCGCAGGTGTGGACGTTGACGTGGATTCTTCCGTCACTATACGTCGATTCTTCTTTATCCTCTTCCACTCGCCGTTCGTGTAGTTCATTTGGAAATGAGTTTCTACTAACATTGGTACAGTCGTTCCGTCCGATTGTGCCACTTCTTCTATATTCTCCGACAGCATTACTGTGACTATATTGCCCAGTTTTGGACAAGGATTATCTGTAATTAAAATAATAATTTTTAAATGTACAATGTACTTTTTTTAAAAACAGTTTCTTCTTCATATGTCGTATAATTCTTTTCATAAACATTACCTCTAGAGCCAGCCATAAAACCTAAAATAAGAGCCTTTTCTGGACGTGTTACTTTATTTGCAGTTCTAAACATTTCTTGTGCCTCCAGCATTTGTTCTCGCTGTAATTGAATTAATACGACACATCATGAGTATCTATTTCATAATTTTAACGACATGTATAGCTAAACACAAAAGTTTGCGTATGCTAACCGTAAGAGATAAGCCTTTTCTCGTATTGGCTGCCGCATTAGGCTGTGCTGTAGTTTGTATACGAATCTGTGTCACTGTCTGAGCTGGTCTGACCGTTTGCACAGCGACAGGTGTAGTTTCGACAGACGTTATCACTGTCGGTGTGGTTGTCGGTGTTATCACAGGGGTAGACGTCGTAGGTGTGGTTGGCGTAGTGGCTGTACAAGAAAAACAATAATAATAATACACAATTAAAATCTGAACAGAAAAATATTACAATATTAGTCTTACGTGTTTGTGGTGTGGTTGTTATGCTACTTGGTGTACTAGGCGCGACATAAGGTTGTGGTGTAGCCACTGCTGGTGCGACTGGCGTCGCTGGATTTATCGATGTCAGTCCTTGTGCGTACTCCGGAGTCGTAGGAGTATCCGGAACAGGTGAAGCGGTGGAAGCTGCCGCCGCGGCAGCTGCTGCTTGTGCTTCCGCGACCTTCTTCTGCTGCTCCTCCAATTCCAACATCCTTTTTCTCTTCTTTGCTTGTGCATAACCTAAAGGTTGCTCAGTAATCTCTAGTAACTTAATACCACCATCTTTTCGAATTCTATTAATTGACGTCCTATTGGGCATACTGCTTGTGAGTGAGGGAGATCGAAAGCCGCTTGTTGGAACTCTGCTAGGAATACCCTTGAGAGGAGCTAAAAGTTTAAATAAAATCATATTGTGTGTTGTAACATTTATATCAAGCAGCACAAACATTTTGTCTCTACTTACTTGTATCAGTCATCTTACGAGGCATTCCTCTACTTCTCACTGGCACAGTAGGCGCTGTACTTTTCTTGAGATTACTAGCCGCATCAGAGCTTTTCTGAAGTAATTCCGTTCTCAAAGCTGCACTTTTTGGTTTTCTCTTGAGAGTAAAGTGTTTGGTTGGTGTAGGTATTTGGCCAACCACAGAGGTCAATGCAGTTTTATTCAGATAATGACATTCTAAAGGAAGCATAGCAGGATCGTTCTGCTTTTTGAGAAGTTTACGAAGATCATTAACCAAATCGCCAAAGATCGATCTATGTTCATCCAGATCAGTGATATCTGTGTTTAGAGAACCGGTTGATGGAAAAGTCTTCATCGCTTCGGATAACATCGACACCCATAGCTCACTGTCCAAAGAAGCAACCTCAATGATCTCTTCCAGTTCCACACGCCACTATTTTCCAAACAATTGCGAATAACAAAACATTAAAATTTTAAAATAAATCACATCAATCAGCTGACGATATGCGCGCAAACGCGTGAGGAATCGCATGTTGCTACAATGTTGTACATAGTACAAAAAGACAAAGATATAAAAAAAAAAAAAAGAATAGATTTGAAGGATGACACTCACGCGGAAAGAAGTTTTGCACTTTAACTTAAAAAAATGTCAACACTTATTCGTAGTAAAAGAAAACATCATACGTTAGAGTACTTACCTCTTCCACATTGCGTCTGGGTATGTGAAAGAACGATAGTAGCAGCTTGAGCTTAACCTGCGTCTGTAGATCGGGAAAACAATCTTTGATGTTTCGGAGCACTTCGGCATTGAGTTGCGAGCAAATCGAGCTGCCAGTCCAGCTATCGTTTGACGTGCCGAGTTTATTATGGAGCCATAACGACGTATCGCTATCTCTTACATTAGCCATATTGGAATTGAGTGCTTGTATCACTCACCGTAAACGGTGTGGCGTGCTGAGTGCGATTCCCGCCTAAAGGAGGAAACTCGTGGCCATGCAGATGGCAGCACAGAAAAGCTAAAAGAGGCAAAAGGATTCAAAGGAAGGAAAAAAAGAAAGATATATTAAAGCTTTGGCTATGTTTAGAGCAGAACTCAACGCTTAGCAAGCGTTTTGCGATTAAAGGTACCTTTTCATATATGCAGCACGCTGCGGCAGCAAACGTCACGTGACCCAAATTTTTTAAAAACTGCTTCCGCTACTTTATCTCATTCTATGTCATTTTCTGCGTTAAGTTGATGGAATTTCAAGTATTATTGCACATAAAATTCGATCAACATAACACAGAAAATGGGTGCGTTCAGACAACTCAACAGTTGCACAACGGTTGAGAGATAATCACTTATGATTGGATCATACTTTTGGAACCGCAGCAAGTTTTGAGGAATAGTCCTATCTTAAGTGTTGATCTCTCAACCGTTGAATTTTCTGAACGTAACCAATGGCATCAAATGAAGTATAATA
>QVNW01001846.1:0-42084 GCA_014825475.1 Pseudomyrmex flavicornis
GTATAATAGGCACGGTGTGCTCGCGCAGTTCGAGCGCCACTTCGTTGCGCCTGAACTTGGCGCGAAGCACTACCGTGCCTCTTGATTATCAGTATTTTTTATTGCCAGTATTTTTCCACGATTCTTTCGGGAAAATGTTTTCTTGCTTTGACATTTTCGTTGGAAAACTGTTACGTAAAAAAACGTTTTTTCTATATGTGCAAGGTGTATCCGAGAAAAATATCATATTTCCTTCAGGCTATGCAGAGAAACAGTCTCAAAGAACAACAGCTATTTCTACAAACTAGAAATTTTTGAGTCTTAAACTGTTGAAAAGTTTCCTTCAACAAAAACGTTTTTGTTCTGAATGTGTGTGTGTGTGTGTGTGTGTGAGATTATAAATGAATAATAAAAACCGATTGTTTTATAACTATAAAGTACATTGTGTAATATATTTTTAAAATTGGATTTTAAATATATTCATTCATTTCTATGAAATTAAAAAAAGAGAGCAAGATAAAACATTTGTTAGATATCGAGAGTAGCAAAACTATAATGATCTTTAAATAACAAGATCAAACAAACAAAGAGACCAAGTAGAACATGTAAGACCATTGTTGTAAGTGAGAATAAATTGTTGAATATGTCTGTTCAGTGAGACATTTTGATTTTTTGATCATCATCAATCTACGTGAACAAAATATATATTTGTTCAAAGTATGTACATTTGTTCATGTAAATTAATGATGTTCAAAAAATCGAAACGTCTCACTAAATAAACATATTTAATTCAAAAGTTTATTCTCAACCCACTTTTAACAGTAGTCTCACATGCTCTACATGGTCGTTTGCTTGATTTTATAATGAGAATTAAAGTAGAGAGTTAAAAGCGGTGCGGGACGTTAAGCTCGCGGCATTTCGTGTCTTTTTCCGTGTGTCTAACAGAAGCGTAACAAAAATAAATATATTATGTATGATATATACTTCTAAACCTAACAAGAATTTAATCTTGTTCAAACTAATTTCCTTGCTATTACAAAGATATAAAAAGAAGAGAAGCGATTGTAAACAGAAAATAATATTCTCTTGTCCTGATTTTAACTCTTTAAACAAAAACAACACAGAGAAAGAGAAGAGAAATAGAAAAAAAGATAAAAAGAAAATAATAGTGCATAAAGATCTGACGCAAAACACATCTAAAACTTTTTTTATTTTAAAATACTTTTGCAATATTTTGAGATATTTCTTCCAAATAAAAAATAAACTATTTACGTTCAATCTTCATTCGAAAATCTATTTATAAAATACTGTTGCACAGTTAATCCTAATTTTGCCATTATATAATACTTACATACATGTGTTTAATGTTATTTTACAATAACAATAATGTGCTTATAACAAAATAGCTTTGCTGTTTAAAACAAAATAGTTTATGAGCAAATTTTTATTGCAAATCAATAAAGTTTCAAAAAAAAAAAAAAGATTCTTGATCCCGTTTTTATACTTAAGCTGTTTTTAATGACGTAAACAAGGTCGCCACATTAGTTTGCACCGCACGTAGGTAATTATAATGGAAAACAAGCATGTAGAAGAACATATGTGTGAGACATACGTGTTTTTAAATATCAATCAATTTAATTAATTAGCAAATCTCAAAGAGGGAGAGACAACAGCGTGATAAAAATTACTTATTTGTGTTTGTTTCTTATTACGATGGAGAATCATTTTTCTTAGTGTCCCACTTTGTTTAATATAATGTAGATATAATTGCTCGTATAATGTTCTACATCGTACTAATCACAAAAAAGAAAAAAAACAGAAAAAGACATGTGTACGAGACATCTGTCCGCATTATTAAAATCTTATAACCGCCATTGCCTACGTTTCGGTATAATTAATTCTCTTGTTTTTCTCCCTCTCATAAAAACACGACGACTATCTCCTATCGTTGCTTTCTGACGAAAGTAAAATCGGCACTTTTTATTCATTATGAAATCACCAAGTCATGTCGCCATTAATAATTCATAAGCAATTATTAATAAAAGAGACGAGTACAAGTACCGACAAAGCACCGAAGCGCGAAAGTGGAAATATCTGTGCAAAGCGCGTAAAAAAACTTAAAATTGCAAGTGTTCATTTTTTCAAAAAGTTCATTTTTTTTTGTTTCGCAAAATATTTCCTTTTTTTTCTACTGTAAAGTTGTAACAGCAATAATCTCTAAAAATGGAATAATAAAGTGTTCATTGCTAAATCCGCGAAAAGCCTGTTCACATGCGCACTTCATTTCCGTGTTAAAATAATTGCATTATTCAAACATGTTATTTAATCCCTTATATGACGTTACACTCCATGATTTAAGCGAGGTGCAGCTACGCTACACGCCTACATTACACAGACAGCGCGATCTGACACAGTGTAAGTAGTAGAGCTAAACGCTTGTGCAAACAAGCAGCCTTATGACCGGTACTTATCGGTAGTCCCTTGCATCACAGTAAATCTTGTTTTGCTTTACAATACACATGCGCGCGGTTTATAAGCGGTTTTCATATTCAAAAATAAAAGCAGGTTAAGCTAGGAAGAGCGATATTTACCAACGTTTTATCTCTTCTACCGTTCAGCGCGACGGGAAAATAATTCGTAAAAATAATTATATCACTACTTTACTGATTTCTCGGTACACATGTACATCGTACCAAACATCGTTAAGTCTTTGATTCTGACTAAACTGAAGCGAAAAACTGCGGCAAATCAGAACAACGACAATGGCGAAATTGGAACAACGAGTAGAAGTATGACAAAGACGCGCGGACGTAAATACGCTGAGCCGGAATAATCCGACGGGCCGAGAGGTGTGTCTTATTCATCTCTCGCCTACGTCAGAACGAACATATTTCCATAATCCGAGATAGCGGAAAGGAACGTGGTCGAAGTTCCTCTCTCGTAAAATACATCTAATACGACCTATCGATTCATCGACGGATAATTAATCCCGATATGTCGCTTCGTGTACGAATATCAGATGAAGAGAAAGAAGCGGATAGAGGACTTTCTGCTCTGTAATGAAGCATGATATCGATATCGGGACAATTTAAGAACAACGGAAATCGTGTCGAGATGTATATTGTTTTTCTTGTGTCACTCGTTGTTCTGATGGAATAACCAAAAAAACGATGTCTTTCGTATTTTACGCAAACGTCTCCATGAAAAATTACGTATGCAACTGTGTTTTGTCGCGGAAACATGTGTGTTTGTTGCGCGGTGTTGTGAAGATTTCTCAACCAAAGTGTTATTGCGCACGAGAAATGTTTTTATCGTCATAAAATTCTTTGAAAATTATATTCTCATTAATCATTGGACGGTACTAAAAACAGTTTTTTTACATTTTAATCCTACTCGCACACGGACATTTTTTATTTTTCATATTTCTTTAATTGTGAAATTATTCTGTCGCATTAAATAGCAGTTTGACCTGTGAATTTACGAACATATTTACTCTTAAAGAGATAGAACATGTATATGTATGATGTATTCGTGACAAATGTGCAATACACCGAAAAGCAATTTATATATTACTAGAACAATTGCGCCCTATATCGCGAACTAAAGCCGATAGAGTTGTTTAACACACGCAAGGTCTTCGCAAACTAAAGTGTGGTCTTTTTTTTTTTTTTTGTTTGAATCTACATCAGCCGAAATATCCGGAATGCATTAAGTGGAAATAGCCGATATAATATATCTTCTCGTCAATATCCGACGGACATCGAATATTGTGGAAATAAGGAAATAAGGAAAAGGTAACTTCGATCCGTAAGCTTTAAGGAACCCAGTGTTCCTTTAGTACAGAGAACTTTGCATTCATTTCCGCAAACGCGCAATAATTCTCGGGTGTGCATGTTACGTGATATGCGTTTTAAAACCTCATCTTTCATTTAACTTTGAAATTTCATTTCTACAAAATTTTAATTTGACAACCAGTCGTTAAAATCTATTTAAATTCGAATTAAAACTCGCGAGTAACTAGAAGTAAATGTAGAATTAGATTTCTTTTTAAACAGAAATAAATGTAGAATTTAATTTGCGAAATACGAGATTACAATTATCACGTTCTGTTTGTGAGATCCAAATAAATATTCAAGGAGAAAATGAGAATGAGATAGAAGTGCTAGTCAGGACGACCTAGAACAACAAGACGAAGAGCCCGAAGATCGAGACGCTACGAAAATAGATCACTTACCTTCGGCAATGTGTGGGCGCGACCGGCCAGCTCCTTCTCGTTCTCAGGATTATAGCGGGATGTCTCGCGTGGCCGACGACCGGCGCCGAGGTGCGTCCTTGATTTCTTTTCCCCCAGAGATGGCCACTGATGGGACTGTACCCCGGCGTTCCGGGATGCGGACCGCTCTCGCTGCATGCGCGTCGTGAGAACATCTCGCGCTTTCTCTCGTCGCACTTCATCATCATGACATGAATCTCCGCGCGCGCTCGACTCGCCAATCGAGCGTTTATTTTAAATAAAAACAGTTCGCCGCGGACTTAGTTCGCCGCGGATCTCAAGGTAACAAGAAGGTGAACTACTACTTGAATGGCTCCGTTGCACGCGACGATGCACAAACTTTCAGCGAGCTTTGTTTACAGTTGTACCGACCGCTTCGAGTTTCTCTTTTACTTCGCGGCTGATTTCGCGCACGTATAACACCATTGTTCTCTTTTTATCTTGATAAGAGTTTTAACGAGTTTTCACAATTGTCACACAGTGTCATTCAGATCGCAAAGAATATCTTGTGCAACGGGACTGATTTGCCATTTTTTTTCTCACAGTAGTATCGTTGCCGAAACAACCGATCCGAAATTCCACATCGCAATAATGTTTTTTCGCTCTGTTTTTTTGTGTCCATGAGCCCTCGGCGATTTTTCGGCCGAAGACAATGATAGATTTGCTTTGAACACGCGGCTATGGCGTGGTAAAGCGCACATCGACGTTGGTTCTTTTAACGTTAAATACTTCGTAGAGAAATTCGTCACTTTTGCTCCGGGAGATTCTCGACCGGTTGTCCGAGAATTCAAATGCGCAACCGCTAGTATATGTTAGAGAAAAGTATATGTCAGAGAAAATCGTCATCAGTTTGTACAATGGTAACTTCTACAGTTAATATTGTACATAGCAAGCGTCAACTTCGCTCCGTGACATGATCACGAATTATTAGCAGACAATGCGCGAAGATTGAAGTGCTTCGAGAAATTTTTAATCACGGATCATTCCCTAACTATTCTGAAATAATGTCATTTACGTGAATGTCCGCTTTCTACAGTTTCTGACATTTGCAGCCGCCAACGATAGCATCGTCTAATATTTGCATGTAGTTAGCATAATTGACGTCGTGCGTTTCTACAGCAATGTTCTTGCCGTGGATGTTCGTAATTTCCATTTGGAATCGAACAGTCAGAGAGAGAAAGAGAGAGAGAAAGAGAGAGAGAAAGAGATAATTCTCTCGTGAATGTCACGCGAACGTTTCGACCGGAATAAAACCTGGTGCGACGTAATATCCGTTACATGTCGCAACGATATTATCACGAGTTGCGGAGCTCGCATGCATGCATGCATGTAATCTGTAACTGAACGTTTGACTAATTTTTAATAACTTGGCTTGATAAGTTTCGAAATATTTATCTAAAGAAACGACAGTTTTTATTTTTCACTGCAAAAACCTCAACCGCAAAGTTTTGTGTGTGTGTGTGTGTGTGTGTGTGTGTGTGTGTGTGTGTGTGTGAGTGATAACACGGAATATCCGTCGCGAAGTAAGGCGAAAAGAAGTAACGTACAGAGAGAGAGAGAGTGCATGTAAAATGGATTAATATAGTTCCTAACATCGAAGCTTTTTGTAAGAACATTTTACGCCGTAGAGCTCTAGACAAAGAAGACTGCAAGAGCTCGGTAACTTACCTGGCGCGGAAATGGCGTTAAGCAAGACGTGACGTCATGAGCCGTAAGATAGGGACATGGTTACTTCTCGGGTTTCAGCGAGCTCGATAAGAGCTATCAATATAGACGACGCAGCTTAATCTCGCATTTTTCCCGCGTCGTTCGTGCAGTTCTTCAAATTCTGTGAATATATATGCAAGGTTCGCACAAATGGTACTAGTACATAAATTTTTGTTTCACAGCACATTTGCATGACCCAAAGTGCTGTAGTTTTACTCTCGTATTCAATTTTTAAGAAGCAAAATGAGAATCTCATTCACTGACATTCACTGAGTATTCATTCATTTGAGAAATTTCCTGAAAAATTTCTAAATTTAAGAGAGATATTTTTTCATTATTTCTGCATAAAATTTAATAAATGAAAAGAAGGTCAATACAAGAAGGCCACAAACAGAATGTCCGTGTTTAAATGAGTTTGTACAATGTTTAAAGTCAAACGTTTTGATCCGTATTAGGATCTCCCTTCTTCAGTGACTATCTAGATTAAAATAAAGATAGGAAGTATCTAGTAGTGCTGTTCGCAGAAACTAAAATTGCTGATCAATAGACTCGATGTCAAAGAACACGCAGACACAGTCACACGCACCGAAAACTGATATTTTTTTGTCACACGAAAATTAATTATTTTCTATACGTTGTGACATTTATTTTTAAAAAGTCCGAAGTAAAATAAAGAGTATATTGATTTTCGCGTGTTATATTATACATATAATTAAAACGCGCTGGTGCAAATTTTCGATAAAAAATCTCTGAGCGCGGAATAAAATAAAGGAAATAATAATGATTATTATTGAAGTTTCGAACAGATATGCTTACGTCCGCGATCTTCTCATTTAATTAGTTTCTTCTCGAGATCGATTAATAATTTAACATTCTATTCTATCTTCGATGTTTTTTTTCTGTTTAAAAAAAAACTTTCTTCACAGTACTGCAATTTTTCTTAACAAAAAGAAGATCGAATATCGATATATATCGATGTGCGATATATATCGATATGCGATATATATCGATATGCGATATATATCGATATATATCGATATGCGATATATATATCGATATGCGATATTATGATGTTTGCATAGAAAAATCTTATTCCTACTCAAAACGCTACTTATTATTAGTATAGTAGTACTTTGGCGCGAGGCATTAACGTGCCTCTTGATGCGACATTTTCACTGCAGTGGATTTTCTTAAGATTGCACAGGATTCTGTGCAAACTACACCACACAGACGGCACATAAAAGATCTCGCAACAATCGTAAAAAAGGCTGGAAGAAAATATCTTCTAGCTCATAAATCTACTTAGCTTTTTATGATAGCGTTACTGAACGATTATGTCGCAATCACCTTTTATTGCGAATGGTTTTTGCAACTATCGTTATATGAGAAAGAAACCTGTAATTCAACGAATCGCGATATCTCGCTAACTAGATCGATAAAAGAAACCTGTCACACGCGCTATTGCAATAAACGTATTTGACAATTGACAGACGAGATCGCATCAAATGGACAAAGATAATGGTAAACAGAGTCACAAAGCAGAGATAGAGAGAGAGAGAGAAAGCACGCGTCATATATATCACTTGCGAAAATATTAGAAATATCGCTTCATCTGCGTTGTATACGCAAGTTGCGCAAAGCAACCTTTGTGTTTACAACACATCGAATCTGAGTGTAACATTTGATAACGTTACATTTGAAGTTTATATATAGATTTATATCATCTGTCAAAAACTTTTCACACAACTAACATTTAAATAGTATATGTAGTTTTTTTTTTAATGTGCAATAATGCACATGTAGATTTTAACGTTGTTACTGCAATATCTCATTGTAAATTAATTAGTTGAAAAGAGCTTCTTCTTTACAAGCTTCGACATTTTAGCTAATATGAGAGCAGCGGTACGTAAAGAAAAAACTTTTTGTAAGAAGATTAACGTCAACAGATCACGAAAGATAATAGAAGCACAATAAAATGCGCCGAGAATTCTATCGTAGTTGCGATAACTTTGTAGAAAAAAAAAAAAAAAAAGAAAATCTTCTACGTGAGAAGATTAACCATTGACGGACCTTGAAAGATAATGAAAGTACGATAAAACTCACGGCTGATCGACGTGATTTCCAAACATTCTTCCCTTCTGTTTGAAATAATTAGAAAGAATTCTTAGAAGTTCTCGGGCAACCTCTTGTTGGCGCGATATTATGTACGCAAAGACGGAGGTCATTAGTACTCTCGTCTGGCGTGCGTTTTCCTCTTTCCGCTCTTTCTTGGCAAGCGAGATTTATTTGAACCGTGCAGAAATGTCTGGACTTTAATTAAGGTAATAACTTATTGAAACAAAAAATAAAATTAATTACGAAACGTCAGTGAACATTAGAGAATGTTGTGTTCTCACAACATTCACGCACTTCGATATACGTATGTGCGATGAATATTATATACGTCAAGAGAGACTGTATCGGGAATTAAAAAGAAACCTGTCATTCAAACGTAATAATTTCAAGAAATTGTTAGTTACGTCGCGATAACGCGAATATTTCAATAGCAACAAGTAGCAGCGCCAGAAAGAGACACTTCGACAAGTTCTAATTTTGCACTCAATAATCTTGCATCGTTTGTTAAGTTAATTCAATAAAATTGAGACGGTTTTTCTTTGAAAAAAAGAATCTAAGGAAAAAAAAAGAAAAACAGACGCTACAAATTACGCAGCTTCATTAAAATTGCGCACGACGTTATATTACGGAGAAATAAAAGATACGCATCTACGTTGAGTGCGATATTATGTTTCTAACAATTTTACAAAATAAAATGCAGATTGACGAATTAAATCGTTATATCGTCAAGCAAAAATGTAAAATATATCTTTTGTACGTTAAAGAGCTACAATTCTTTTCTACAAATCAAACATTACGTTATTACGTGAAATACTTGGATATACTTTTCTAAATAAATCTTTTGACAGTTTGATATTGTTACGCCAAACGCGCAGAATAAAGTATACAAGAATCAATTACAAAGTATAACATGTTAGTTTTATATAATATATATATATATATATAATTTTGCATTTATTGTGCTACGAGTATCACGAGAGAGATTAACGAATCTTGAAATAGGATATATTGATTTAAGCTTTTCCAACTCTAAATTTCTTGTGAAACACAAGCGAGAAGAAGATACGAATACCACAGAATATATAAGAATACACAAGAGAGAGAGATTATCATACAAAATTGTTTATAATATATATCTTTCATATTTTTTTTCTTTATGAAAAGATTTTTTCAATTTTTCGGTTTTTTTCCATTGTTCACAATATTGCTGTCGTATAAAAAACAAAATGTTAAAATGTAAAATGTTTCTCATTAAACGCAGAAATGGCGCCTGAGCATGATGAGGTATTAAACTCAGAAACGGGAACGTGGATTATGTTCATTACAATGTGCTTGAATCAAGAAAAAGAACACAAAGCTCTTTTAAACGAATACACATCAAGAGACGTGGAATACACTTGTTCGTTTTAATAAAGATATAATTGTCCGTCATAAAATATTCCATATCGTAACGTAAAAAGCACAAATGGGAGAATAATGATATAGTTGGACACTAGCTGCGCGATAATGATCGCTTTGTCTTTCTGTCATTGCATAGAATCGCGTCACGTCAGACTAGCTCAAAATCGATACCAGTCTGCATACACACAAGCATCATTAGATATGTTGTCAGTTTGCCTTTAGAAGCACTCTCTCTCTCTCTCTCTCTCTCTCTCTCTCTCTCTCTCTCTTTTTATATAATTATCGAGAAATATCCACCTTTAATATTATATAATTGAAAGAAATAAGCAACAAGAAAGAAAAACCCCCCCTTCTGTAACTGTGTTTCTTTCTCGTTAAACCAACCATGATATAAATTAAAACCAACCAATTTATATCATTTGTTTTTTTTATTCGCAATAAGCTACAAATACTAAAGAAACCGTATATATTTAAAAAAACAACCGTGTGCGCATAAGCAGTTCTTCTTAAAAAGAACTTTGTTTCTTGTTAGAAACATCGAGTATAATATTAAAATAATTGTAAATAGTGAAACGCGCTCATTAAAAGAACGTCGAATTCCAATTTGTCTTGTTGCAGATTGTAATTAATTATCGGCGATTTAATAGCAAACACAGTGAACTTTACAAAAGAGACTGTACGCAAGTAACTTTCCTAAACACATGCTAACACAACACGAACGAAACAAGCGAGAGAGGCGCGATCGAATTTTGTCGCTAAAAAGGAAACTCGTAGACATTGAGAGAACAAATGAAAAAAAAAGAAATTCTACAACGTAATACTGAATATATTCGCAGGAGAGAATATTACCTACGCCACGATCTTCCAAGCCGACTAATCTTCAACTCAATTCTGTTCGATCAGATCTAATATAACCGTGTGCACTCTCTCTGCTTCGACGGTACAACGAGGTGAGCTCAATCATCGTCTAATCGGTCTACGGTTCGTTTCAGAGCCGGCAATAGTTAGGTCGCGCAGTACGACCAGGATAACGGATATCCTGCGGACGCTGAAAAATCAGAAAGACGAAATGGCGTATAGAGCGGAATTATTTAATCCTTAAAAAAATAAAAAACCTCACCAAGACGGTAAAATTCGATAACTGAAGACGAACGTAACGAACGATAACGAGAGAAAAATTACATAGGTTAGTTTGAATTTTCATTAATAATTTGTAATATATTTCTTTTATTTTTCTCGTTTAAGTGCGTCAATTTATTATCTAATACCGCGCAAGGTCATGCCGAGAATTTTTGACAGACAAAAAAAAAGAATACTTTCCCGCAAGATGGATATTTGGAAAGTGATCGATGATGTGAAATATCGTGTTACGTTTTCTTTGTGTTACTTTTTTTTTCCATTGTCTCCAACTTGCAACAACTAATCTCACTCTTTCTCATAAAAACGAAAACATATTTCGTCCCAAATTGCTTGTCAAAGAAACAAAGTGATCGAGAAAATAAACCTGCTATAAAGCCGTTTTTAATTAATCAAATCAGCCGTTCTTAATTAATCAATTTAAACGTTCTTTTGATTAATCAAACAATACAATAGCGGAATGATAAGTGTACTATCATCTCAGAAAACAATTAAGAGAATGTCTAAATTAGAGAATTGTTTCAATTGTCAATCAAATGTAGTTTAAATAAAATTGCAGAACAACTCACGATACAATAGGACACAGATATTGCGATATTCTGTGGAAAGGATTCAACTACGTATTATTACAAAGGTTGTAATCCTGCCATGCTATCAGCATGATAAATGAAGGTTTGAATTGCCGCGTGGGACGCTTTGTTGCAAATTGATTTCAACCTGCTTTACCTGATTACACACGATTCGCGGTAACATAAGCACAGATCAATGAATGCGCGAATTTCTGTCGTCAAGAAATCCTGAACATTGATAAAACTTTAACTTTAAATAATACATTTAATTGTAATTATATTATAATTCTCACTGTGCTTGTGTAAATTGACGTTGCATTTTGTCACAAATGTGTTGTTATTTTTAATTGACATCCAGTGACGTGAAGTTTTTATCGAATGTCGAAAAATTGTTTCTTCAATAGAGTAATTTGTTTTTTTTTTTTTTTTTTTTTTCGATCTTCGATATGTCTCGAAAATAGATCATAGTTCGTCTACCTACGTCCTACATGATTCAAACTTTCCATACGACAAAAGTGCTCGTTGGAGCTTGCAAGAGTCCATCAAAGTTTTGCTTACGATATGCTGAACGTGGTGCATTCGCGATTTACATACATGTATACACGACTATTTGCGAGGGCGCGGCGGTTTAATGAAGAACAGGACTGAAATTCAGAATCAGTTATTCAACAGTCATTAACACGTGGTGGTCGATTTAAATTGTTACACATCGCGCTTTAACAGCTTGCTTAGGTAGATATATTCGCTTGTTTTCTCGTCCGACAGATAATTAATGATGTTGAATCTCGCGCTCTCGGAATCTTGAAAAATAACTTTTAGATTCTCACTGAATGGCAATTACACGGTTGAAATGGTAAGAACTTATCGCTGAAACAACACCGCCGAACGTGATAGGAACTCTTCTCGCTCTTTACAGGCGACAAGATGCATACCAATGAGTCACAACAAAAGCGTATACCACGTTCGAACTCGAGTGGTAACCTGAGAGCCGACACGGAGTATTGTAGCGCGAGTTAAGGTCGGTCGAGTATTCAACTGAGTTACGATAAAGTTCGTACATGGGGAGAGCGTGAATGAAACGCTTAATGACAATCGCCATTCGTGACTGCGGTACTTCGCTGGAAAATTGTATGGCATTACGAAACGGAGAACTTACAAAGTGTTGAAACGAGACATTATACGTGGCAAACCGTGTTCAATATTAGTTGCGATCGTTTAAAACATAAATAGGAGAATTGAGTCAGCAAACACAACTTCTGATTCGCGGTCGGTTAGTGGAATACTCAAACAACATTGTCGGTGATATATGTTAATAAAAACTTTCGAGCTCTCTCGCATTATTTCGAGTACACGCACATATTTGAACAGTTTTGCATTTTCCAGATTTGTATCATAAATAATTTTGATATTTTTCCTTTTGCGTGATCTCTCTTCTCATAAATGTGTTTATCGTAGCAAATTTTGATAGAAAAAAAAAGTTGTATAGCATATATATCTACCCATAATTAAAGTTATCCAATTAGATGGGATTTAACTATAGTCAGGCTTCGTTTGCTACAATTCGCTTAATCTTTCACAACACGGAGACGTGCTGAATCATGATACCGGTACTGAATTGCTGATAACGTGATATTTCTCTCTAAGGAGAGAAAAAAGTCAAATAGTAACGTGCTGTTTTCACGTGTTCTCAATTTCATTAAAACTACATCGATCAAAATATACTCTATTTAAAAACGTTCCTTAAACTCTGCAAATTTTTCGACACATATTCTATCTCTCCGTTTTCTCCAAATCTGCATCTCAATATAAATCGATGACCACTTAATGTTCGAAACTCGAAATATATATACGTTGCAAAATAATTAATTATTGCGCGTGGGTGCTTTTACTGTCGTAATTCAATTACACAACGCTGGGTTAGTTACGCGACTATGTTAGCAGGTAAATGTACTTATTCGAAATTTCAATAGGATTATAGGGCTAAAGCTAACACCTTGCTATTTGCGACGAAAACTAATGCAAAAGCACTTCATCTTGTTAAGTACGGTACGTTCCCACTCGCGTAGTTTTTTGCATCTTCTAACCGAGAAAGTTTTGTCCCTGGCAAATTTTTATTTTTGTTTATTTATTGCGCGTGCGACATAGCCGCTTTCTCTTTGTTTTTATATTTTACCTCGGAGAAACTTGTCTCCCCTCCGGGAAACATTAATTCATTTTAAATAAACGTGGTTTATTATGCTATGTTACATGTAAATATAAAGAATTTCTGATTTCTGTTGAAGGAATATTACACCGCTTCTTTGAACAGAAAATATAAAAAACTTAAGAAGAGAATATATCTGCATATATATGTTATATATTTTTTTACTTTTTTTCTACTTTATACTTTTTTTTCTTCTATCTTTTATATTTCAATAATTTGATTAAAAGAAAAGACTTCAATTATTTCTTTTATCATCATCGCCATGAGAAAACACAGTTCGCAAAATACAACATGCCCTTGGGGAAATCAAACAACTAGGCAAAAAGGATGCTACGTTTTCAAATCTCTAAGAAAAAAAAAGCAAAAGAGATAAGCCCAATATGGTCCGTTGCGTGTCGGTCTTCTATTTGTACATGTAAAAAATTAAAGGATGAAAGAAAAATATGTATTTTTATGAGTGGTTATACAATAATATATGTTACACACACCTCCGCTAAAAAGTTAATAATACGAGTAGACCTGTTTATAATTGAAAATGCAATTCAGTATGTATAATTTTGTTTTATTATTAATTATTTTCTCGCAAACACACACGATGTAATTCGGAAAATATAATAAAGATTATATATATTTATAGTATATTTTGTCGTCATTACCTTTGCAATTTGAGTTATCCGCCGAAACTAGCAATTGCCTGACGGTGCATTACTGCGTATGATAGTCGAGGCGTGACACTCACCAATTAAGCATATTGCGTCATTATTCATTTCAGATATTACTGACGCTGGTTAGGCCGGAAAATTTGATATTGACATATAAATTCAAAGAAAAGTAAGATCATGACGACGCAATATCGATGAGATAAGAAATATTCAATGAACGAGTTTTGCAAATGCACAATTACAAGATGTTTGAAATAAAGTGATATCAAATTTTACGAGTATTTAGTACACGTAAAAACAAACAAAAGATTTAAATAAGCACACTCTAAAAATAATTTATTTCCGAGTTATAAAGCACATTTTCTGCAATAAAAAAAAAATAAATTTAATCTACAGCAAATGCTCTCGATGTGACCTCCGTTCGTTTTCCACAACAATTCAACACGCTTTCTGATTGAAGATCGAAACACGTTCAAAGATTTCGGGTTTATCTCGTATTTCTTGATAACAGGTTTCAATTTTTTTGTGTCGGTTCATCTATTGTGTCAACTGATGTAGCGTGTACCTCTTCAAATGTTCCATAAATAAAAGTCTTGCTTACGTGGAACGAGGGATCTCATGCAAATATGTTATACAATGCATACTCGAAATGAACGGAGAGCGATGAACATTTGAACATCTGTAAATTAAATTTATTTTTTTAGCAGCAGAAAATGTTTTACAACTCGGAAATAAATTTTTGAAGGTTTACTGCTTATTTATTACTTTTTATTAGTTTGTTTTCACTTTATACTTTGTGTCAGACGCAACACACAGAACACTCTACTGTGCACAAAATATAAGATGTAATAAATAAATATAAGATGTAATAAATAATTATACGTACACATAACGTGTACAAGGTGACATTAAATTCTCTAAATTCTTTGCAGAGCCGCTATTGTGAAAATATACATCGTGTTGATGATAAATTATCTCATATTACATCGTGAGTGATAAGCACATTTACTGTGCGTCACTGTTTTACGGAAGACTGCGTCGTACAAATTACCGTCCCGTTGCTACTTCGTATACGCCAACTGTAATTGTTTTCACAATCATGTCGCAATGAAATAGAGAACGAGCATCATCAATGCCCGTAAGCTGAAGTTACTCTTTGTTATAGACACGCGCCGCGTTACGTTCTACTTTTAGAACTTGAAAATAAACGGATGCACGATTCCCTGAAGGTCTAAAGATATCGTGTAAAACAAACATGTTCAATGTGTATACACGTAAATTAGTTGATTAGAGGTAACATGCGGAGATGTTTTCAGCGGTAGCTGAAGCGAGTTAAGCATGGTAAAGCGTAATTAACTGCATTACCTGACATAACATTATGAATGGCACGCTATGTTAGATCAAGGCGAACATCTGCAAGACATATTGGACTTCTTACGCGAATCCCCATTACGCTAAAATCTCGACACTTACGCACGAAACGGATTTTAATAACTGCGAGTGCAAAGGAACTTCTGTTTACGCGGCGACACGCGGCAATAACAGTTACTACAACTTTGTATCAAAGTTTGCATGACTCGTATCTATATGAAATTGCAATTAAGTTAAATAATATTTAATGCCACACAAACTAAGCTAAACGCTATATCGTGAAGTAGTGTGTACTTATAATTTAAAATCTAAAAGAACGCAAGAAGAATGTAAAATTACTTATTCGTTTTGTAACATATATTTGGTATTATTAGAGTCATTAAATAAATTGTAAAAAATTAGATTTTCGTCAAGATTATACACTAGTCTAATGAGATAAAGAATTGCAGATTTTTTTTTTTTTTATTCTGCGATTTTATGCCGACGCATTCTTGAGATTCGACTTTTGCAAGATTCATGGAAACCTGCGACTCGGTAAGTCGAAATGTATAATAAAAATACCGTTTCCATAATGGAGAGTATGTAGACATATGGAATTTTGAATAAAAGAAACGGGACACGCAAAATTTTCAATCGCGCATGCGACGTAACTAAAAAAAAAAAACACAAAAAAAAACGAACAATAGAAGTTCATTGCAGGAAGCAATTAACACGTACAATCGCCGGAAAAAGAAATCAAATTGCTTCACTCAACTATCCGATGATGGAAACTCTTTATCAATGAAAATCTTCTTTTTCAACTTGTTTCTGCAGAAATTCTCTATATCTTTCTATCAGTTCTAATCAATGCCAATATATCACTGCTTATAGAGTGAAACAAATTTGCGTTGTAAACGTTTCTAATTAATTATTTGCAAATATATAAATGTGCTGTCTCTAAAAATATTTTAATAAAACAGAATTTTTAATACTGTGTAAATATTTTTCGTTTAAATATTTAGTTCGTTTAATTTATATTTTATATAAGATTATTTGTACTTATGTGTCAAACGTATGAGAGCGTAAACTTTTCTAAAGAAAATATTTAAATTCAAATATTTTTGCAACATTAGCAACTGTCTTTTACAAACTTTACGAAAAATATACGTTAATCTAAGAAACTTTTCTGATAAAGTGCACAAGAGAAATTGCGCACGTGGATTTACTTCGATATTGTATTGGGAAACGAATTGAATATGGTTTCTTTTTTTTTTTTATTCGCAAAAAATTTATCTAAAACAATCTGTCTTTATTTATCTTCTTATGTTTATAACCGACAGAAAATAACGCATCTACTTAATGTTGCTGCAGTCGTAAAAGTGCGAACAAATAAAAACACATTTCGAGGCTTCAAGACGTCATTGTTACGCGAATCCTAGAACAGTGTCACAAATTTTCACGTCGTACTTCAATCGTAATAATCCTATATGTAAAAGCACCAGTCACGCGATGATTGTTACCTTATCGGATATCAAATTCATTGCACAATGTTTTAAGTCTAGACTCGAAACGCTTTTAGCTTAATGTCATGTTTTACACTGTTTCATTATGTCATGAATACTTTGAGAAACGTTCACAAGGCGTATATTTAAGTGACAAATTGCTGGGAGCAATATCGGACAACCGAGCAATCTTATTAGGAAATAATGGATTCTTAAGTCTTGACCTCTCACAATTAAATTGAACATAACACAAACGCACGATATAAAACTCAGTAATAAAATCAACATTAGCTTTTTTTTTTTTTTTAGTTGCTAATGGACATTTAACCTCAATTCGATAGCAATTTTCAAAGAAAGCGTAATTACGTTTGTATAAGGTGAGGTGAGACAGAGAGAGAAAGAACAGTAAAAATTATTTAAGAAACCGAAAAAGTTAATTAACGATAACGATTCTGTTAATGTGTTTTTCGTAGCAATAAAAATTATCTATGTAAGTACACACGTGAAATTGTGAATTGAAGTGGTATTATTAAACTCACTGAATCAACATTTTGTAACTAAAAAAATAAAGTAAAAAAATGAAATAAAATAAAATAAATATACTTTTATCGGTTATTTGTTATAATATTTATATTTGTTATAACATTTATATTTTTATATGTGTACTTATTACACACAAACAAGTCACGTATACGTAATCATATACATGATTACGGTCTAAACGCCAGTCTGTGTATATGCGGTGTCACCACTACCATACTGGCCGTCTTTCACAAAAGGTGCATCCAACTGTGTCGGGGTTCGTGCTCAAGTAACTATACCCGTTTTTAGAAGGAGAATTAATTCGAGACTCGATTTAATTATTGAAGGTTCGATTCGGTTCACCTTTTAATCGATCAACTCAATTAAAACGAACCGACCCGGATAAAATCTTAAAGGGTCGAGCGGATTCGAACACGAGATTCTTTATGCTCGCAGCCCCTGCACTCAGGCCGCGAGACCACTGGGCCGATCGGGAAATGAGATCTTGCATGTACGTACGTACGTACGTATATCCCTCTGCTTTGGTATTTCTCTGTTTGAAAAAGAAAAATCGATTTAAGTCAATCCGTCGTAGATATAAGTCTACGATTCAGAGATCCGTTGTGGATATTTTCTAGAAATGTAATTTTCTGGAAAAGTACATTTTCATACTAGTACAAGCAAGCAAATGTGTGCAACGCAAGAAAATTTTATTTTATATATAAATCTAACGAGATTTAAATATTAAAAAATAATTACATATCTGTACCTACAGACTAGAGTTACAACAAACAAAGCATAATCTATTGGGTAAAAAAACAGTAAGTAAACTTTCAAGGATGTTTTTGATAAGTTCGGAAAATTTTGTTTTTAATTTACTTTAAAAGACAACCACTCAGAAAGCCCTACCTTCCCTCCCCTTCGCACTGAGTGCGAAGAGTGAACGATCATCGATAACAGAATTCTTCGAACAAGTCGGGAATTACTGTCGTTCTCACGCTCAGGAAGGTGAGCTTCTGCTCATCATCGTGGTTGTATCAACTCCCATGTTAGGGATGAGGTATGAGACACACTCCTACAGAACTGATCCTGTGAAGTATGATCTTAATTTTTCGTTCTCGTTCAACTTCTTATATAGATGTTGGAGCAAAACTTAAATACGAGAAAGTAGTTTGCCTCGTGGCCATCTAGTGGTAGAAATTTTGACATGTTTGACACATGTCAAAATTGAAGACACATGTTCAAACGTGAGAGAAATATATATTTTCACAATCGGCGCGGCCTGGAGAAAACTCCAAGAAAATTTCTTGCTATTACGCACATTAATGATTTTTCAGATAATCTTATAGATATCTGTAATATAGTATTATGGGTGTATTAAATATATTGGCAGATGTATTAAAAATGTATTGTATATGTCTATGAGTAATCCACGAACGAACTAAAAACGTAATTGTGCGCCGCAAAACAGTCGGAGAATCGACGCGAGCTATCTTTAGCGCTGCAAAATAATATGTTTCGTTTATCTCGCGGCGAATGAACGTGCCCGTTTTATCGCGACCGAAATTAAAATAACAGGAACGAGTTCAATACTTTGTTCATTGACAAGAGGAGAATATGAAAAGCGAATTGCACTGTATGTACAACATACATATTCAATGGAAACGTGCGCGCGAGATTGTAAAATGCATAAAAAAATACTTGAAAGAAAATGTTATTCTTCAGTTTTAAACGTACGTTGTTTAACGAGTAATGTTGAAAGAGTTATGAATATTTATTTTACATTTCATCGTCTTCTTTTGGAAAATTGTTTGTTTTCGATGTGTTTCATAGGCGATACAAGAAACTTTTTTGTTTTGCACATAAAGAGTAAAACTATTACTATCAGATCTCCGCTGGGTATTCTGTAAATCGATTTATATACGGTCCGATATAATTTCACAGTACGACAAACTGAATTCGAATAAACTCAATTGTTGCATTTAAACGGAAATACATGTTTTTCTATGTTTCAATATATATTTTAAGATATTTCCGGCGGCTACATTGTTTGCAAAAATTCAACGATATTGTTATGAATTCAATGCTGAAAAATATATAACGTGATGATACGTAGCCTGCAGTTATTTGTTGCGAAATACAATAGGATATCAAATTATATATTCTAACTAACAAAAATTCGCTATTTTCTTAAAATATCGCGCTGAAACTTTCTGATCCTATCGCTTAGTTAAATTCAAATAAAAACTGTAAGTTTGTTCATTGCTAGCAAGCTCTCTCTTCCTCTCTTTCCTTCTCTCTCTCTCTCTCTCTCTCTCTTAAAAGACCTTAGAAAAGTTACGTAAATTAAGACAGTTTTCTGATCGGATTGTACCTGCGTTCTACTCGAAACTTGTAAGCGGAACTTTCGTAGATTTGTAAAACGTTTGAAAAACAAGAATTACATCATTTCTCATAATTCTCATGCAGAAGTTAGCTATTTTTGCCTACTAATGTGTATCTTTGTGACGTAACAACAAGGCCGTTCGAGGAACGTTGCTTACGCGGAAAAAGATGAATGTGGAAGAAAATATGAAACAAGTAGATGGCTTATACTGCAAGTTTTCCTCTTGCACTGATATAAAATAGTTTTTAAGTTATTTTTATAGATGATACTGTTTTATAATACGTATATACACGTTCAAAAAAAAAAATTTTTTTAGCCACGTGACAGTTTGAAAATATTGTTCTTGTGCCCAAATTGAAATATTGTATAATGAATAATTGTTTTTTTATGAACATGTATCTAAAGAGCACGCCAATTATAAACTTGATTAATTAAGTGTATATGTTATGTCTCGCATCGTGTGTGCTATAAATTTGAACTGTAATTAAACTCTCCGTCAGCATTTCAAAGCGGATCGAACTTTAATTTGTCAAATGAAAACGAATGCCAACATTCAAATTTTCGTGATGTACAATTTCCTGCAATGTGTTATAACACGGCCGGCCGCGTACAAAGTAATTGTTAATAAAAGCGCGAAACACACCGTTTCTGAACCAGCACTTGCGCCGTGACGTTATTGCGAGCGTTAATTCATTTGCGTTTCGCAGGTTATTGTGCTGCGGCTGACGACGAAGCTACGCGCCGTTATAAAAGTTTCTTGTTCCACTGCGGCACTGGCGGTAGAAGAAAAATAAACGGAAAAAAGGGAATCATGACAACGCAGAGCAGAAAGAGACGCAAAACTTTGACCACCACTCACAGAAACTTTCCCGTTTGCTTCGCACTCCGGTGCGGTAAAAACATTTCACCAGCGGAGTGAGAAAAATTCGTGAGACGATAAAAACATTATTACTACTAAACATTAACGAGCACAAGCGAGTTTGGATAAGCACACGAGTACTCGTGAGTTTCTACGTGTCTATTAAAAGTATAACAAAACACGCGTTTTTATCAGAAATACACTATTAAAAAAAATGAAATATTTCCTAGAATTTTCTGAAAAAGAATGCGTAAAAAAACAAATACTATTGATAGATTATACACGTTTAAAATTTACGAAAAAACAAGATTTTCAACGTGTTTTCTCTATCTTGTTATTCAGTCAATTGTATTTAGTCTGAAAAAGCTTTCTCTCACTGTGCGTTTAAGAGACTAGAGCCGATCTAATTGTAAGAGCTTACTTAATACGGTTGTTTCTAATATTGTTTGGTATTAGCAACCGTGTATTAAATTACTTAAGTTCTCTACTTGTGCTAACCTAAGTGAAAACACGTTTCGTACAAATGCAAGAAATTACCGAACAACAAAAAAAAGTTTAGACATATTTCTATAATAAATACAACTACCATGAAAAATTACTCAAGCGTGGCCCTATATAGAGAATTTCGCAACGTGAAGTACTGTAATGGCAAGACAAACTTTCGAAATTCAACTTTTTAATGACCGCAGAATTTCATCTTGTTTAGATGTTAATTTGCAGTCGTAAAGCACTATCTTTTTCTTTGAAAGAATTGAAAATAGAACAAAAAAGTAGAACAACATTAAGATACCGAGAAAATCACATAGCCAACTAAAATCCAACATATGTATAAAAACCAATGGCAATTGTGTAAAGTAGTGAAAAATTTCGTGATAGTTTTGGACTTTTGAAATATGTCAAGAGCGATTTTGTTGCTTCATTCTAACGTGAAAAACGCAATAACGACTGCCAACGCGAGGTATGACCTCCATTAATAAAGTGTCAAAAATAATAGAGAGACCGAGATTTCTTCTTTAAAGACCGAGTTAATTTTTATACACTTTTATACCTCAAGAAACTAGGCCGGGAAAATTTCTTACGCTAAAACTAATAGATCTTTATCAAACCGTCCTTTTCTTGAAGATTAAAACAATAAATAATTATATCAGCGCAGAAAACACAACAGAGGATTGTATTTGCAAACGTTGAATTTCGAAGGTATAATAATTCAAAAGCACGCAACTCCACAAGGCAACAATTTACGCTCCACGAAATTCGATCGTTGTATCGGGTCGAAAATTGCACCAACAGATACCTATTCTAGACGTCCCTTTCGCCGTCTTACTTACGATGCGCACAATGCAGTTCCGATCTGCATTTCCACGGGAATCCATTTCTCAGGAATTGCTCAATTACACAAATTGGATCTCTGTTGATTCCAAACCCCTGATATCGCTTTACGCACTGTGTGTAACGTTCTTGCTCGAAAGGAGCAATCAAGCTTCGCACTTCGATGTTCGAGAAATCATATCCTCCTCGTTCAACAAGATCGTATCGTAATACACGTATTATAATACACGTATACACATTTACGATCGGCTTAGTTTGTGACGTGGTATGCAACGCGTGGTACTTGTCGCGTGCTGATTTCACATCTTACAATATTCAACGATCGCTCTTTGATATCTTCGACAATTGAGAACAGCGATATCCGTTTTAGCGCACCACACTTCGATTTATTTCGTTTGCTCGTTCATCACGATGACTTTTTTTTTATTTTTGTTTCGAGCGGTTATGTATTATTATATCAAATGAATCAACTTCTTTTTTCTTTAAATATTAAATTAACAATTACGAAGATAATGAATTTTTCCTGCGAACGTTGTTAGTATTGTATTTATCGATAATTTTTTTAACTGCCGGTCACGTAAAAACAATCTAATAAATTTTCCGTAAAAAAACTTTGTGCGAGAATCTTGGGCGTTTATCTCAATTTCCCGCGCAAATCGCATTAGTCTCACGCTCGGTACTCTCGACCGAAAACGATCGTCTTCATCTCGACCGCCGTACAGGTCAACGAACACGAGTTCTCAAGATTTTCTATGTGCTTTTCTCACCGAACTTCTCTTCCCAATTTATCTTGACGTAGCGAAGCAAAAGAGAGCAACAACTTTCTCAAAATTGTAAAGAAAAACAATGAAACCATTTATTATAAAAGTTTCTCGGAATGACGTTCGCTAAGTAAAAAAACTTTGATTCACATAATCTTGAAGGTTCCGCGGAAAATTAGCTTTTTAACTTCGGTGCTAACAGTCCAGCATATTTAGGGTTAAATACAATTGTCTCACTCTTATTTTGTAAGTTTGACGGCTGTTTCTGAATCAAACAAAGCGAAACTCGATGCTACATTTAATAATAAATGCGATATTGGAGACAAGAGAATATTTATATATCTGTGTTAAATAAGATTTTCACGTGTTGTATAGAAACTGAACTTTTAGAAGCCGCAACTTCTGAATAAAGCTATCGATATGTATTCTCTTTTTCCCCTTCTCTTCTCCAACAAAGAAAGTGAACGATGGTTTCTCCAAAGTAGGTAAACCGCGTATGTAGACGAGACACGATGTAAAATATACGCACGTGACTTTTGATACGCTTAACGAGTTGGGCAAAACTGCAATAAAAATTTTTTCAGCGCGGACTTGTCTATATGTGCCATCTATATTTCCAGAGAATTTTATTCAATAAAAGTTAATACCGAGATATTGAAACGCACTAAAATATCATACAAGCTTTTCAAAACAAAGTTTCTCGCGAACTACAAATCCGACAAAATCGTATCAATCACTCTGCAATACTGCGCGTATCAGCGTCCACGGAAAATAAAATCCAAAATGTCAAAACGCTCGTGCGTGTTGCAAAATTTACTGCTTCCTTTTCGTCGCCGGTGTAAACTGTCGCGACACGTTGCGCTTACGTCTCGCTTATTTCACATCACACTACTCGAATTTACGGCGACAGGCTTGCGCACCGGCTTGATGATAACAATGATGACGATGATAAGGAGAGAGCAAACGTGCGTGCGCTTTTGACGGGGCGCGAAATTTCGATGAAATTTCTTCTCCCGTTAAATCCGCGTGATTTCGAGCATAGAAGCTCGGAAATTCAGGCGGCCAGTACCGTGGTAACGTTTACGCGCGACTATCAGCCTCTCGGCGTAGAAGCACGCGCGACGCGACGCATCGCCGACAAGCGCGTGCGTCAATTTTCACGACGTGAATAAGCGCGAGAAAGTCTGATCCGCGAAGCGAAACGCGCGCGCGACTGTCCGTAAGGCCGTTGCGATCACAACAAAACGCAACGCTGCCTACCGCGGTACCGCCACGAGGAGTGGCGGCTACGTGTCATCGACTCCTCGATCACGACGACATCTTGGTACCGGTTAATCTACCCTCGAGCTTAAAGGGTGGCAAAAGAGCCAGATTACCAGGTAACTCTTTTCGCGACGTTTCACCTTTCGATTACTGCGGATTTGAAAGAGTTAGTATTTGTTGAAGAGTCGAAAATCAAAATACAAAAAAGTAATTACTGTCCATTACATGTACGGTCTATTTCACGCGCGAAAACAATTACGAAACATTTTAAAAACATCAACTATCGCGAGAGTCACGTGTGCTGACTGACATCTGATAGCAAGAGTTTATCTTTTCAAATGTATAAAAAAATATAATGCTAAACAATATAGCGTGATGAGTATTTATTTAATACACAATGTATAAACTCTGATTTATCTTTTCTGCGTATGCATTACATATATGTGATATAAATAAATATTTTTTTTATTGTACGAATGGAATAATTAATTTAAATAAATCAGTCACAGAAACTTACATATTTATTAAGGTTTGTTAAAAAATTTGTTATTTTTTTTATAAAATATATAACAAATATACCAGTACATTATATGTATTATATATATATATATATATATATTATACTTGTCTGTTTTGCTCTAGAGTAACATATGTACTGTCAGAGCAAACTCAAATATAGAAGAGAGCAGTATATTTCACACTATACAGTGGGAGAAAATCAAATAACACAAACGGAAAATTTGAATTTGTGTTTAAACTGTTATAAAAAATAGTCAACTAGGCAGAAAATCGAAAAGTTCATCGTTGCACTGCCTCAAATGTCAATCATATTTAACTTTAGTTTCTTAAAATTTATTGCTTTTTATACGTATATTGTTATCTCGACATCTTTAGGATAAAGAACAGTTTACTATGTAAATTAAACTTAAAAGAAAAATCAATAACTTCATCATTGTCAGCTACTTCAACACATATCAGATATAAATTCACTAAATGTACACTATATGAGTTACTATATTCATACACAGAATACATATCCATGTATGAAACTTGAGTTTTCAGTTGAGTAACCGGAAACCTATTACTGGAGCAACCATACTATCGACAAACGAGAAACTCGTTCGAGAACTGCTCGTTTGGTATTGCGCTTTTTTATGTGAATTTTACGGTTGGTAACTATGTCGCAAAATGAAACTGCATATTGATGTTTTATTTTCTCCAAACACACTTGTATTCTGTTGGCAAATGTTTTAAATGCTGTGAAAAATGTACTGAATTACCGACGAACGAACTAGCAGGAATAATTTTAACAGATAACTGCAGGAAATCTCGCAGTGAAACACACCCTGCCAGAGAGATTCACCCTTTTCTCTCTAGCGTCGATAAGATGCGAGATCGAATACATTTAAAAGTTGATAACACAGCATGTCCGAAATATTGATGAATGACTTGTAAAAAAATATCAAGACAACAAACTGAATTGACAGATTAAAAATTAAAGTAAAAGTCAATCAAAGAATTGTGTATCTGTAGAAAAACATTCGTCTATCGTTTGCTTTCTTGTTTCACGTGACGCGTAAGGTAATTTAGTTTTTAAAAACTTTTATCCTATGCATTAAACGCGCTAAAATGAAACGCACATGGAATGATAAGCAAGATATGATAAGAGCAATCGCAAACAGCGCTAATACATATCACTTTAGTTGGCTGACAAGTAATATATAATAAATACAATAAATATAATATTCAATAAATATGTAACTTCCTTGTCATTTCTCTGTATAACACACAGATAGCCGAACTGCGGAATTTATATTTAACCGTGTGATCGAATCTCCAATAGATCAGATTCTCATTTGTTTAGTCCACGTGGCAAAGTTAAGATCAATCTTCATAAGCATGCAAATTTATATTAACAACGACACATTTAATCAAATTATCATGACAATAACATACATATTTATTACATTTGTTTGTTAATGACACACGTGGATTTTTGTGGAGTAAAGTTAAGAAGAGTTAATTAGTCACGTGATACTTTAATACGAAAGTTAAAAGATTGAGAACGTAAACGAACCTTTCAGCGATGTTTTTCATATTAACAAAAGCTTGTTTGCTTCAAATATACTAATTGCTAATAGTTTGTACGAAATATTGAGTTGTTACCCTTTTTTAAAAATTTATTACTGTTGTTGAACAGTACTTTTATTATTCGAAATAAATATCATTGTGATCATACCATTACCAATAAATTTTTGTAAAGGTATCGTAACATTTTCTGAATTCGCATTTATTTTATCGCAATACCGCACATGTTTAAATGCGGAAAACTTACAAAAGTGCACAAGCTTTCTTGCTTAGTACGCAGATATTACGAATCTCTGATTTTCACACAGTTACACTTACATCTAATTCGATTATCGGTTTAACGCAACGTAATATCTACCGTAAGCAAAATCTGCTTTTGCAATGAGCTTCTATTAATGTTTGTGCGCTCGACTCGACGTGACGGGTAGAGTTTACCGCAAGAGCAAAACAGATTGCCGTGGAAACGGGTGTTACAGGAAACAGCAAGAGAGATTCTATTAGACTCACCTAAGTGCACGCCATTCCCCGTCTGTAGTTGTGGTGGGCGCGGATGTGCTTTTGCTCGGAAGACTCAGACGAGGACCGATGCGAAGTGTCATAGGCCGCCTTCTCCGCGTGTAATCTGTAATGTAATAATCTTCAAACTAGAGAGAAATTATCGCAAAGCAAAGCGTGCGACATATCTGAGAGTTTCGAGGGAACGCGTAATCTGTTTTATTGCATTTCCTAAGAATAAAATCGCACTGTGTCTATATAAGGATATAATATCTGCGGAAAAAATCATGGATGCAAAAGAATCACGTGGGATTAGTAATAATGATCAATTTCTCGATCTCATCGAACGCAGAAAATGTGCGACATTCGTTTTGACTCTCTTAAAACCAATTTCAAAACTACGCGAGACTTCCTCGCAATAGTTTAGTCAATAAGAAAATAGCAAAATTACATTTAAAATAAATGTACTTATAAATAAATAAATAACTAAATAATGTACTTATATATAATGTAATGTAATATTTTGAAACGTATTATATTAATAAAATAGCTATTTTTAAAAGAGAAACATTTTTCTATGTGCTTTATTTGTAAATTTTAAACAATTAAAAACGTCTCGTACACAATGGAGAAAGAATGCGGTGTCTAGGAAGTTTTATTTTGCCGCGATATTATAGATGATATATTATATGGGTCTGCCTTCTTTTATTCAAGCAATCTTGATTGTAGTAGAAAATAAAACCATTAGAAGAAAGAGCGTGACTCTTTCTTTTGTTCAATGCGTGATGCGCTTCATGCAAGGTAATATAACTGCAAGATCTTATTACCATTTGCAGAACAAAGCGAATTCCGCCCGTGAAGGACGTGAGGCGATAAGTATTGTGGGTGTGGATTGGTGGGCGTTGGCGGAGTGGTTCGACTTGAAACCGATGTGGTAGTCCAAGGTGGTGCTGCATCCCGGACAGCATTTGTTTCCGTCGAGACCACGGATATCTCGTTGGTCACCCGCACTTCTATTCCCACGGACTGTCAACAAGAACAAAAACATGTGATAAATACACATGTTCGAGAAAAATAGAATGCTATAAAATATACAGCATAAATTTAAAGAATAGTTATTTTAGCACATATTTCATACTGTTCAATGTTGAATATCTTGCTATTGTCACTAGAATTTTAAGTTCCAAAAGATGAAAAACTCTTTGATTTTTTATTTACACAAAATAGAGAAATCATAAAAATTTTCCTGTCTAATTATATACATTAAAGATGTGTATTTTAAATTGCAATTTACAAGCTATCGATGCTTCGCAAATTCAATCAAAGGAACATCGATTTTATACCTGCAGCGTTTAATGAGAAACAGAAAATATTTTGCTGTACCAATCGATTATTTAAACTTGTTACACCCACAATATCGTGATGTTAACGATATGTTACTGGCAAAGAGAAAGCTTTAGCAACTTTTAATTTAAATTCCTTCAGTGTTTATAATTAGTGAAAATTTGTTTGAACTTTCGTAGTTCGTGGAATGTAAATTTAGTTATAACTGCATTATTTATTATCACTGAAGTAAGTAGAGAGACGCGCGTTGCGAACTGATGGCTGTGTCTACAATAAAATACCATAAAATGTAATTATCCGACGCAAAGACAAACGTTTGTAATAAGTTCTACATGCTTAATTGAATTACAAATGATACATCACGTCAAGTAGCCTATTTCCAATCGCAATACCTGTTAATCGCGCTTTGCATTGTGATCTATTGTCTCGTGAAAAAGAAAAATACACTAAGTTCTAGATAAGCTGTTTTTTCCTATTTATATACTTGCCTTTACAAAAACGCTCATAAATTTTTATATCTATAACATATATATACATCAGAATAAAAATTTAAAATTATTATATTAAAACTATTATAATTCGAAATTATTATATTATTAAAAATTATTATAATATAATCTTTTAATTACATGTAACAGATGTTAAAAACTATGAATCACTTTTCACTTTCCTATGTACTTGTTTCACACGGTAGTAGATAACAGCGAAGAATTTGACATGTCTGCTGATCGATAACGTCAGAGACGCACACGGCTCGTTATGTGAGGATGTATTGCGTACGTCACGTAATACAAATCACAGCGCGTGAGAATAATTGGGAAGATGATTATTCCGCGCGTCGGAATACTCAATGTGGATTACTAGGAAATTATCTAATTAACGGACAAGCTTCACTGCGCCGGAAAAAATGGCTTTTGTTATCACGCAACCGGTTTTTTCGACTGACGGAATTCGCGAATATACGGAAATAACAAATAAAATTATACAAATAAAATTTCTCACTCGTTCATATAATTACAGCTTTTTTTTTTAATTCCCTTTTCGTTCTTCCGCTTATTCCAAATGAGCGCAGAATTCAATTCTAAGCTCAACATTCAGCGTTTCATAACAGCATTAAAATCCATAGAGCTCTTATTGAATACACAATGAAATTCCATTGTAACGAATACCGCTGTAACATTTTCGTCATAACGAAATTTCATTCAATATTCCGTCAATAGCCGTATTAATCCTTTCACGTAGCGAGATTGTATTTATTATACGAGAAATTCAAACAAACATTACAACGTATAATTTTAGAAACACAATTATGTAATCCTGAAATTATTTGAAAGAATATTTTTAAGAATAAAAATTCTAGACTAATTAAAATCGAAACAATCGTGTGGCCTATATGACTGAAATAATGCATAGGACTGAATAAATGCATAGAAAACACAGAGAAATACAAACTGGCAAAAAAAAATAAAACTTTATCTCCGTTGAGATTCATTGGAACAGTGCAATTCTCGTATTTGTCGTCGCAACTTCTTGTATACATTAAATAATTCCGTGCAGTAGCAGCGAACCGATGCATGTTTAGAACTTTTTTATTCAGTAGAAACAGGTTTTTGTAGAAGGTCGTCGGTATCGACTGAAACACTAATAATGTCACGAAACATCGCAAATGATCAAGATTACAATTACGTCTCTCTGCTATCTGACAGACTAATATATATCATCGTGTCTAATCACGATCCGAAAAAAAACCGTACTTGTTGTTTTTTCGCGTTTAATCCGCATCTTTTTCCTTCCGTATCAAATAAACGCAGCGCGCAGATGTTATTTGTTTATTTATCGTAGCAAATATTTATTCGGTGTAAAGCTGCTCTGTTGCCCCGCGGACCACAAACCGTAATTACATATCGATCGAAAGGCTTTTCGCTCAGTTGTACTTTCTTTCCTTGCCGTAAGATCTATGGCCATTTCTCGAAGCAAATCCCAATAACAGATAACCGCTTTTCCACTTGTAGCGTTTATTCAATCCAGCGAATCGGTCGAATCGATTATCTTTAATCACTATCATATATAAACTGATATTGCAATTCGTATAAAATTTAACGAAAGAAATAAAACCAATAACGAAACATTTAAAAATTTACCGCAAAAATATATTGTTATACGATCAGTACGTATAACTCATATCAGGTATATAGAATTAGGTATATAAATGTTTATTTTTCAAAATTGAGTTGCAACAATATTTCAAAGATATAATTTTGATTACAATATCAACTTTCTCTCTCTCTCTCTCTCTGTCTGTCTCTCTCTCTCTTTCTCTCTTTACCGTACGAAATCTCATTTTGACCGGCATCTTATTCCAGTGGCGTTGTGATTGTGGAATGAGATTCAGCCATTACGTACAAATTAGGCGGCAAAGTGCTTAATCCGGCAAAAGGGCATATCCTCTCCCTGGCTATTTCTTAGGGAGATTTGGACGAAATGAACCTTGAGAAAAATTAACGGAGAGAAAACGTCAACCGTTAATCCGTAAGGCAACAAATCATTTTTTTTTTTTTTTTTCAATCTTTAGAATTACTCTTTATGTGTTTATTTTGTAACTCATTCATCTCACACGTTCACTAAATAAAATAAAACAATTTAGCAGTTAAGTATTTTTCTGTGTCAAAGATCATGTTTACTCGTAAAGCTATCGGAGAAAGTTTCGACTGTCTTATTAGCTAATGGACTGTCATAGAGCGCCTTATCGAGCACGCTGTACCGTAGACGTGTAGACATAAGCTTCTTTTGAGATAAATATTTTATTAAGTAAAGTGTTTCTCGTAACAAATAAATGTAAAAGAACGACATGCGTCGTATTATAACTGCATAATAAATGCGCCGCATCATTACTTGTAAAAACATACACTCTGCGTAAATATATATTTTACAAATTACGGACGAAAAAAAAAAAGAAAAAAGAAAAATCTTACGTTGATTATGTCTCTTTGCAAGCGAGAGTCGCTGCACAAACAAAAAAAAAACAAAGCAACAACAAGAATTAGCTGTACTTATGATAAGAACAATACGATTGCATAAATAGCTGCCCGTTCGATAAATGACACGGCTTGCCAACACGCCGAGATCTACAGGTGTTCGTGAAGCGTCACCGGACACATGCAGCGGACACGTGTTTGGTCTTGTCTAAAAATCGATAAACTAGTAACATAATCTATTCATACGTAATCGTTCGTTATTTTCCGACGTTTTGGTTAATAAAAGATCGACTTTTCGTTATAAAATTCTTATATTTCGGGGAAACATTTTTCGCAAAGACTCTCTCTCTCTCTCTTGTCTAAAGATATGCATTGGTTTTTACGTTGCAAATAGATTTATTTAAAAAATCATTATTGTAAATGTAAACTTTCAATATTTTTATACACATTAAATATAATTAGTTCTTAAATTTTTATTTCGAGCATCGGAAAACTCAACGGCTTTATTTCAGCATAAATTTTCAGAAATCGACAAATCTCGCGTCCTACGAAAAAAAATAACAGTTAACACATCGTCATTGATGTTGCCAAAGTCACTGGGATGGAGCTCAAGGGACTAAGTTGAGATCTCAATATCCTAGCATAAGCACGCTCAACCCTCAAGCAAAGCACGTTCTGCGTAACCGGCAAAGATAAATTGAACTGTTGCGCCTGATGGAATTCGGTATCAGCTTGTGGAACATTACATGGATATATCGAAATTGATTGATGAATAAGAATAGCGCGAGCTCGAAATAAAATCGTAAGTATTCGATCTTATTTCGCTCTGCTGTTTTTTTTTTTTTATCTTCAATGTATCGCTTATCTCGTTCTAAAAATTTTTTTCTACGAAAAATAGAAATAAGATGAATATTGTATATATGAAACGTTAAACATTTTAATCAATTGTTTAATTTTAAGTAATTATGAATTGAAAAATAATTGAGAAATTAAATTACGAGAACGAAAAACTAGTGGGTAATTGTTAATTACATAACAATCTCTTTGTATCTATAAGAATTTTCGAAAGATCGTCTGCTTTGTTTCACGAACACGTATTGCTCCTTTGGAACAGTTATTGAAGCACATTCCCCAAAAGAAAGAATCAAATTACAGAAAGAGCTCCCCTCGATCTTTCAACTATTCTCTCTT
Source organism: Pseudomyrmex flavicornis (assembly GCA_014825475.1). Classification (NCBI taxonomy): domain Eukaryota; kingdom Metazoa; phylum Arthropoda; class Insecta; order Hymenoptera; family Formicidae; genus Pseudomyrmex; species Pseudomyrmex flavicornis. The sequence goes on from QVNW01001846.1 coordinate 32,112, forward strand.
CATTTCGCCAATAGCTTTGTTTCACATAAAACGGAACATCCATCTTTCAGGTGAGGCTCCTTCGAAAACTCACGATACTGGTACGCTATCGGAAGATAAATTTCTCGAGACCCAGAAATACACTTTATACAACATCTCGCTATGCTCATCAGCATAACTTTTTAATTAAATACAGCATCGTATATATATATATATACGAATGATTATTGCGCGTAAAATCTTCCAACTCGTTGCAACTGAGAACGACCTTTGGCCTTCCGTTGGAAACTCGATACCTCATAAAGAACGAGTAGCCTTCAAAGCGCCGTGAGAAACGGTAACGTATAAAAAGTAGTAATCGCGTAAGGATGGCACATCTTTATTGGTGTATCGTATTCGCTAGATTAGTAACACGATCTTTTAGAATGTAAGTAAAAAATAGAATATCAGAGAGTAAAAACTGCTGACCGTGACATATCAATAACCCGTTTAACGCGTTTGACGAGACGTATCGAATTGCGTTGTATGCCAAACAAATTGAGATGTCACGCTTTTCTACACCTTCTTTATGCGCGAACTTTTCAATGAAACTCAGAGAAAAACCTTAGAGGCGAACTTTCTTGTTTATCGTACAATTCTTCAAAGAGATTGGATTCTTGAATTCTTCAAGATTGAACTATAAGTGTCGTAAAATGATCCATCAAAAGAATTGTCTATATAGATATCTATAAGCATATACATTCAGGTATATGATTATTTGCAATATTTTTATATTTACTTTTATAATATAAATATTAGAGTATAAATATTGTAATTAATAAAATTATAAATAGTGTAACTAATTTTATACACACACACACGTACATACATATTTTATATATAAATGTATATATATATAGAGAAAAAAGTAAAAAACTGTCTTTGAAGAGGAAACAGTTTTTTTCCTTTAAAAGACGCACATTAGATTTGCAAAAAAAAAATTGCTCAACCAGCGTCACAGACGATTAATTAACGAGCAACGTTAATCTCCGTTTTATCGTAAATTTATGATAACCGTGAATCAGGTCGGTGCAAGTTAAGTAACAAGACGAGGAAATAGTGACTATAATAACGTTGAGTTTTTTTCCCCTCTGAGAGCTTCGAAAAGCTTTGAGCCGTAGATTCTCGGCAATAACTTGCGACTTATCGCATAAATGCAAATTATGCGGCAACTTTATTCACGATCCGCGTCAATTCGCCGGGAAAACAAGCTTATAACTCTGTATTATTTAGGATTGAGATCAAAAGTCGGTGCACAATACTTGCTGCAATATTTGTTGTGGAAAGTAACGTGACTTAGTGCATCACAAGAAATTGATGTTTTGAGAAAGTTACTGCCACGTTCGCGACAATATATATATATATATATATAGTGTAATATGAATATATATATATGCAGTTAAGTAACACAGGTAAAAATAGACTTTGCCAAGTTTTAAAATACATTCTTTTAAGTAAACTAAATAAAAATACAATGTATACATATGTACATACAGAATAACGGTGCACAAATAACGGCAATATAAATAATAATTAAGAACTAGATACTCAATTCAAGCCTTCGTATTATTGCGCGGAAGAAGTTCAGAATTTCTATCAATTCTATTATTTTTAACAGTTGAGAAAATTAATTTTTGCAGACATTGAACGATTTCACGATCTCTACTGCAATAGAAAATTATCTTTGCTGGCGCAATGTAATCTCATTTCGTAATAATTATAATTGAAACAGAATATTAAATCAGATGATAATATAATATACATCAAAATGCACACATCAAAATAGATACATCAAAATTGTTGAGGGAGGCGATTCCTATAACTGCATAATTATCCAACATTGTTTCTTTTGTCTGTGTGAACATGATGAGCAGTATCAAAGTTTTCCTCTCATTGATATTAATTAATTAATTTGGTATTATTAGTAACACAATAAATATCATAGTGCAGATCTTAGTCAGTCAACCGTAACGTTGTTTCATTGTGTCGTCCAAAGTTTCGAACATTTTCGTGTATATCAATATTTAGGAAAGTAAACATGCTTTGTTTGTTTCTACGTAAACGTGAACGCGAATTAATATTGCTAACACATGATAAACGGTTAAATCGAGGAATTAATATGGGAATTAACGTGCATGTTAATTTGCGAACAAATTTTACGAGAACCGCAGCGTCCGCACGCGTTCAGAGCATTATAATCTAATCGGCCGGAATATTTGAAAGATACTTGCATAATTCGCATTTCGTGTTTCTCTGCGCGCGATGTCTCTATTTATAACTATATTTAATAAAACCGCATTACTGTTCGTCTATATGTTCGTCTATATGTTCGTCTAATGTCGTTCAATTTCTCTAAATAGACTTTTTTTACAATTTGGTCTTCGAAAACTAGAAAAAAATCTGTAAATCTTGTAGATCAATAATACATATCGAACAATCAGAGAGCAAAAATGACATCAGGAAGAAATTGGACATATAAAAAGTTAAATGTTTAAAAATGTCATATCATCGCATTTGTACTTTCAATCTTACGTCCGAATTGTCCCGCCTGTGTTTTATATCTCTTGTTATAGCGAGAAATGGTATTCGATACAAAAGAACTATTTTTACATTGGTGTATTTTTTCCATTTGGCTAAAATATATTTTCTCCGAGAATATCTTCCGCATTATTATTACTGTCATATATTGATGTATTACAAAATGTAAGCCTAATGCGGGAGAGTTTCAGATTTTGTGCGTTTCCTGCTACCGTGCTAATAATAATAACGTAAACGAGGCCAAAATCGTGACCATGTTAACCTCAAGGGTATATACACATCGGTAACTTTACGGAAAAGGGACGAACAAAGCGATGGACGGCGGCGAAGCGGGCATAGAGCGGCGGAGAGTCATAATTAGGTTGTTAGCTAATGGGAAACACACTGTATGCAAATACTGTACGCGCAAAACTACGCATCACAAGCTGGTGTAACTATTTCTCACGTATCTTTCCGGAAAGAAAACACCGTTTTAGGTTTATTACGCATGCACGCATTTAAAAGGTGTGGTGGCTAAAATATTATGAGAGGACAAGTTGATATCGAAATCGGGCAGTGAGGGATAAAAATCCTATTGATATTTTAAACTCACGTCCGATAAGCACGTAATCCAGTTCAAAATCAAGTCTCGACAAAAATAATATTATTGAATATTTAAAATAAATTGCTTTTTGCAAAAAAAAAACCTATAACTTTTGAAAAAATATATATCTCAATGAATAAACAGTCTTTAACAAGCTTTTGAGACTTTTAATTACGTTAAAAAAAGAGTGTTTTTGTGAATATTTTATATAGTGTCTATCTGAGTTTTATATCTCTTACACGTTAAAAAATATATTAATATTTTCTCTCATTATAAAATATAAATTTGTAATCTAACATATATGTTCCCATAGTAACACATATATACTCATGTTGATCGCGCTCATGTCAATTTAATTTAAACTCGTATAAAAATACAAATTCGATTATTTATTCAAATGAGACGTTTTGCACATCGACAGTGTTATTATATTTTTTTTTCAATCGTCCTTTCTCTACTATATATATAATTCAAGACACAGATTGTAATTTTCATCTATATTTAGGTGATGAAAATTTATTAAAAGAAGCGCAACCTTTCGTACATAAACAAATTATGAGGTTGTTGAAATAATTTTATGGTATAAAATATCAAATAAAAACAGTTGTAGAGTAATTTTAATTGCGAATATTTTCAGGATATTTCTCTCGTGACGCGAAACCGTCTCTATGTAGAAGTCTTAAGCTTTACTGTCTATATTAAGACTTGTTATGTGTGTTGTACAATCTCGTATACAATTTTTGATTTATTTCGCGTAAAAAGCAAGAAGAATGAAATAAAAAGAAAAACAACAAAGTAAACATTGAAAAGTATATATATTATCGTTATAAATGTTATTGTTTTGCTAAATTAATATCATCCTGAATAAAGAGAGAATGTATCAAAGAGCAAACTTTCGATATTTTTTCTGATAAAGTAAATTAAATTACAAGTAGATATAAATGTTTACTACTCGCGCATATGACGATATTGTTCACAACTCATCTCTGAAGAAATAAAATTACAAAGAATGGCTGTGATATAACTGTTTAGCATTTTAATATGTTGGGATTCACGAATTTCAAAAGTTACACGTGTAAATTTAGTTATGATTAAAACAAAAAACAAACAAAAGGGAAAAGTGAACAACCGTTGCTGAAAGTAAAGATTTTCATTTCTGGCGCACGCTTCTTTGATTCATTTGTTCAGAAAAACAATCCGAAAAACAATTAAACGGTGGAAATTGAATGTTCGATTGACAGAGTTCTCTTCTGTTCTCGCAGCTTTATTTCTGACGCTTTTACTGCGTATCTACTATGAAGTTATCGATACGTATAACACAAGCTCTCGATTTTGACGAGCCATATGCTTGGTTTAAGACAGCACACCGAAACATAGAAATTAAAGTGTGTACTTTGCAAAATAATTTTACACTAGTACAATATAAAACGCAAAAACTATAATTTCATATAGTATAAGATAACTACATCTCTTAGGTTGTTTGCTTCATATATTTGTGCATATGTATATAGTTATTTTAAATAAGACGATATAATATTTATAAACTGATAGTATATGCAATACGATTTTATATATGTTATAATTGAATATATAATCAAATATATGATTTATCCTGTCTATAATTATATGTCTCTAAGAGAGAAAGTAAGAACAGAAGATATTGTCTCAAGTGGAGCACTTTGCAGAATTAATAAAATTTATTGACATCGATATAGTTAAATAACATAGTTAAATATCAATTTTGCAGCTTCAGATTCTACATTTTTCCACATTGCTATTTTCTTTCGCTATCTTTCCTTTGGTCGGCATCGAGAGAAACTGAGAACTTAAAAGCGGGATAATAAACTTACTTGCTGCATCGGGTACGCTGCGCTACCGACAAAAAGATCCCATGCCCACGCGAAGATTCGCGCGCAAATGTGCATTGACGTCACCGCCACCTTATAGAGTCCTGCTATCGGCACCGACTGCGTTCCCAGCGCGTTTCCTTCCGCGATTAAAATGATTTCGCTAATCCACTAACGAATCAACGTAATAATTCACACTGTCGTAGAGTCGAATCACATGTTTATACAATGTTAGCTTCTTTTTGTTTGTCTCGTAGCAATTTTTCACGGCAGAACATTTCATCGATGCGTTCACGATGATGGCTCACTGTGAGACGGAAACACGACGAACATTTCGAAGCACGTATAATCTCCTCACGTCACTTTCTCACACTGAACTAATTTGAAAAGTCTGAAAAAATGATATGAGTCCGTTAAAAAAATGATAATTGAGTCTGTTAACTTGAGTCTTTAAATTTGTACTGTTTTTTTAATTTAACGATCTCGATTTTTTTCACATGTCAGTCTTTCCCTAAAAATGACCTGAGTTATTACATTAACTCGCAATATTTCATTCACAAGAGGAGCAATGATAAATAGCTTTGATACAACGCGAGAATATCGTTTATCACTGAAAATCGCTTCTGCTTTAAAATATTACGCGAAAACACGGAACAGACTGGAAACACTAAAACAGTCACATATTTGCGAGCGTAATCCCGACGCGAAAAACTCATGCGAATAACGTCTTGTTCGTGAACGCGAACGTATGTACGTGCGAACTACTTGTTGATCAGCGCCCCTGAAAGGGACTGCATTGTGCGCGAACTGCTTTATGTAGTGTGAAGTTCGCGCAAACCCCAAACTGTTAAACCACTTGAACGCGCTGCTCTAATTACTCGTTATATATTACATACATCCACTAAATTTTCTTGTAATGAAGTTGAAACGATATCAGTAAATATAAAACATTGAATTATGTGCCAATAATATTGCTTTTCATTTACAGACACTCTTATGATGCTACATTCTTTCAGAAAATTAAGATAAAAACTAATGGAATCAGAACAAATTAAAGACTGAGACATATGCAAAACAGTTAGAAAATCTTGCACGCTTCACGAATAATCGATACATACAAACGTACGAACAAACGCGGCAATCTGTTCAAACTCAACTATCGGTAAGTAAATAATTTCTAAATAACTTATCAACTTGCGCTTGACGATTTTTGCGACACGAGAACACTATGACTTTCTGTGTTGATCTGCACAGATACTGTAACACGCTCCGACGAAAGACCAAGCAATACTGAAGCGCGGAATCGCGCGTGTGCCACCTAGAAGCGTCGAAACGCGCGTGTCACGATAACATTAAATGGATTTACGTAATGTAAAAAATTTTAAGTTCAAAAATACAAAAATATTTGATTTAAACGTAAATATGGTTTTGTTGATGTCACATTATAATTTCGTAATTAATCCTTGAAGACTATCATGGATGAAATTTTATTCCAAATGCGAATTTCGTTTTAATGTCATTAAAAAACGTAACTGGCAACCCTAATTTTATGAGTATTATTCATATGATCACGACTTTTTTGAAGACAGTTTTGATTTCTAAAAAACAAAAAATATATACTGAGATAAAATTTTTCATTTATGATAGCATTAACGTGATTTTTATATGATACCTAAGAGTTAGTTTCTGATTCGGATATACAATTAGTTCACAAAAAACTTTTATACTATAATATTATCCTACGCTCACCAATAGACTAATCAATAAGTATTGCTGATTATTATATATTCGTCTAATATTATGATAGACAAGATACATTTGTATGTTCAAACTTACACGACACTATATTTTTACATTGTATAATTTCTACAATTTATTTATATTTATATTTATTTTCTTATATATTAAAGCGTTTTTGTTTAAATCTTGTTTAGATCTTCTTTTCCTTGTGTCTCGAAAATTTATCAATAGCGATTATTATTTTTAGAAAAGAATAATAATTGATAATAATTGATGTCAACACTGCATAATAAGGATAATAATTGATGTTAATACTGCGGTATTAATAGCTTTCCCGCATAATGTGTGTGTTAATAATTTAATATTTCTTTATTAAATAAATAATAACTTTAGAAAACTCAAATAAAGCCTGTTACAATATAAACAATTACAAAAACAATTAATTTTACTTGATATATTAAGATAAAAATTTTATTTTTACCTTAATATATCAAGTAAAATTTTTAATTTAACTTTTCCTCAACATACAGTACTTGCACACATACTTTTTAATTAAGATATAACATTTCTTAAAATAAATTCTCTATGTACAAATTGCTAATGTTTTAAATCATTATTTACAAATATTATTTAATTTTTCTCGGAACTGTAAACAAATTTACTTTATATGTATATATGAAATACAAAAATGTATCTATATTACTATTTTTAATTTCCTATTTAAAATTACTTAACTTTTAATTCGTTCTCTTTCTAATTTATATCGTGCAGATTTTTGTAAATGTGTCTCTAAACGCATAGAATTCGATTTGTATATCAGAAAACTGAGAGCGGCCAGAGTCATGCAGAATTGCAGCTTATCCGCCCTGTAAACCAGCGCTAGGTTCACGAGTAGAGTACATTGATAACTACGTAGCCATGTAAACGATCGACTTGTCGGTGCGAACGACACAAGTGAACATGGTTCTTTTCCGTGCTATATCCACAAGGTGCCGTTCTATTCTGTGCTATGTGCAGAAGCAATCTAAATTAAAACAAAAACAAAAAAAAGAAATTATTTTCTTTTTTCAATAGCCTACGTGATACTTAAAATTTCTTCGTACAACGTTACACATGTACAGAAGGTATGTACTTTGTTTTTTAGAGTTATTAGGGCGTGTTATCTATTAGTACAGTCTTCTCTCTGCGTATACCAAAAATAGCGACTTATCGATAATGTCAAAAAGTATCGTAGAGATATAATAGAACTCAAACCAAATGCATTTTATTAGCTGTTTATATATCAACTACACGATTCAACTCAGTAAATAAAAATGTTATGTCTGTGCGATTGATTTAGTTTTGTTCTTTGCTATGTGTGCGCACTTTGCCGCGCTCGTCGATTCAATTCTCGAAATACCACGCGCTTCGATACGTTTAAACGAGCAATCATGACAAACGCGCGACGCGAAGCAGAACTACTATTTGTTTCGTTAATTATTGAGTATACGGGATTAAGGTCCGATGACGTTGACCTTGACATATGTTGTAAAGAACACTCTCCTGTGTAGTGTCCAAGAAATTTTAGGCGTTGCTCATTTTTTATTAAAATATAGTTATAAAAAATATAATTACAAAAATGACCGTTGAAAATAATCAAGAATTGTAATTTTGTTCGTGTTGTAAGCTTGTAGGCAAGGGGCTTCGATCTTTCGCAACTAGGAATGACTTTGCACACAAGCAGCTTTTGGAAACATGTTTTTCGTCTTACAAGACCGAATTCTTCCGGTCATTAAATTAAAGTTGCGTCGTCTTTAAAGATAAGATTAACGATCGGATTTTGTAAGCACTTGTATTTTAGTTTTTTTCTCTTTTTCTCTCTCTCTTTTTCTTCTTCGTGAAGTCTCGTCGTGACTTCACTATTACTTATGTTGCACGTTGACAGAGGCGATAATTTTTTTGTCGACTCTGTTTCTTTCAAAAGTTTCATGAATGTCGCGTGTAAGAGGCAAGGGGACTTTGCCTCTTCGCAATTGGGAGTGGTTTCGCACACAAGCAACTTTTAGAAACAGTGTTTTTTCTCTTACAAGGCCAAATTCTCGTTGTCATGAAATTAAAGTTGCGACATCTCTGAATATAAACGACCGGTTTTGTAAGCACTTGTATTTTATTTTTTCACTCTCTTTCTCTCTCTCTGTCTCTTTAGGAAAATTAGTTGTTCTGTGGCTGTGTAGCAAAAAAATTTGCCTAACCTATTAAGATTTTTGTTTTGCTAACTAAAGATTTTGTTGATGAAACAAAAATTCAGTATACTCACCAAAGTTTTCTTGCTAGTCATATAATAGAAAATCTTTTTCTGTGTGTATTTATTTAAATTATCTACATGTCGATTGCGCGCGGTGCAAAAATTAACATTATTGAAACGAGCTATCATTAAATCATCTGCGTTTGTCTGCAACTTTGAGACGATTCTTCTCCATATCATATTAAATAATTGCGTCGTAGTTTTTTACATGTAAGCCTGTTTCTGAATTTTTGAAAAATATTAATTACTTTTCCAGATATCGTTTCCAACGCTCTTGAAGCTGACTGTAAATTGTAAATATTATATATGTTTCTCTCTCTCTCTTTCTCTCTCTCTCTCTGTCTCTCTTTCAGCATTTGTAATATAAATTGTTGTGTGGCAATAAGATAAAAACAAATATATACTTTCATGGACTTTGCTTTATACTTGAAGTACTCGATAGTGTAAAATGGACGTATAATTTCTTTAAATAAATCGTCTGGTTAGATCTTTTAATAATTGTTTGGTGAGTTTACTTTTCATCGAGATATAGAGTGTGAATTTTACAAAAAATCACATCTTGCTTTGAAACGCTGAACATGCAATCTTTTCCTTGTCTTGAAAAAAAAAACATTGTTTTTATCTGCCATAATTACTCACTGTCAATATGTTGACAACATTGTATAAATAAGCGCTACTTTTATTACGCTTGGTAAGAATTCTCACGAATATATTTAGTCGATGATGTCGATCAATGTTATTAAGTAAACAGTGTTTTTTTTTACTTCAGCATTCAATGATTTTTTTTTTCAGTAATAGAAGTGTCGTTTGTAACTGATTTGAACAGAAATTTGATATATTATTTGCATTACATCCTGCAATTGATTCGAATATGTATCATCTTTAATGACGATTAGTTTACAATATTGTGTACTTTTAACACTGCGCGCAATCGGACGATTTAATGAGTTGAATAAATACACT
>QVNW01001847.1:0-26843 GCA_014825475.1 Pseudomyrmex flavicornis
TTTTTTTTTTTTTTTTTTTTTTATTCGAGCGTCTCGTACTAGGTATTCGACCATTCTAACTCGAGTGGCGCGGTGGTTCCGAGTAGGTCGACCGACTATTGGACATTCCACTCCATTTGCGAGACCTTTAAAATTGTAATATACTTCCCCTTCTTTTTTTTAATTAAATTCCGTCGTCTCCGCTCGTTCGTGTCTCTCGTTCGTGCGTCTATGCTGCGGGAAGATGCGCATGGGACGGCGATTCATCGAAGAACACGCCGGAAACTCGACAACTTTTCACGGTTTCGCGATTACAGACGCCGAACGTCTTAAAATTTTCATACCATTCCTCACATGTCGATATATATATATAACGCGTGCTTGTATAGAACGCGCATTTGTCAATGCACGAGACGAGATCGATGATACGAGGCTCTCGATATTACGGATCGGTGCCTATCGATAGGGTCGGCGGGCGCGCAACGTCGCGTCGATCGTATCGCCGACATTTTTTTTTTTTGTACACGCTCTTACGGGAATATTTCGCGAGATATATCGTTGAAAACCGGGTCAAACTGAATATAACAAAGCGAGTTTAAAATCGGTTTTGAGCGTCGTCGAGAGAGAGAGAGAGAGGAAGAGAGAGTTGCGTTATTGCAAACACCGTACAAAGCTTTGGCAAAACTGCGCAAACAAACGTTACACGCTAAACTATGCCCGCAAATTATTTTTAAAATGAGTTGGAGCAGTTTAACTTTTATAGGTACAATGTTTACCGTCTTTTCGTTGCAATAGTAATGCAGCGTAAAATCCAGACAGAGTAAATTTACAGGAGAAAACACGCTCGCGCGAAAATCGCTTCTTGAAAAAAACTGAGATTAGAGAACAAATCGCGCGAAAACCAATTAATAATAAATTTGAAATTTTGATATCACGCGACGAATATGTCGTGCGCAACGGCGTACAAGTCTGCGTTTCAAAGGAAAAAAAAAACGCGCGCGCGATTAAGTTTGAAACATCAAACGAAACTTTAAATTACGAGAGCTTTTCAACGGAATAAAATGTCGCGAAAATAAAATGTGAGAGAGAGAGTGAAAGAGCGAGAGCGGGAGACGCGCACGGTGGAACATTTTGGAATAAAAACCGACTACAAAACCTATCTCTCGTACAATCCCGGAGCGTTTTACTCGTACCATTCTGCAATTTGAACAGAGACTTTGTCTACGTTAATGGTGGTCCTCTCGTGCGTACGCTATAAATCGGCCGATGGCTAAAACCGTTTACACTGTCGATTCACGCACCGCCAGGCTTTGATTCGGCATTGCGAAGAGCAATTTTCCCGGTGGCGGCGCTCTCCTATGACGAGCTCGTGCGCATCGCGGCTTTTAGCGAATGCGAGATCGTTCCCTCGCTCGTATAAGCAGCGCGAACTCTCGAAAAAACGCTGTTTGCACCGCCGCGTCGTATAACGGAAGTGCGAATTTTGTAGCGCTCTAGCGCACAGAGAAAGAGAGAAAGAGAGAGAGACGGGTCGCATTTTCCTTATAAATCTCTGTTATTGCCTGAGATAAAGAAATGTGTGTCCGCAGCGAGAGAGACGAAAATTTTGCTGAGCTCGCGACTTAAAAAAAAAAACCTCCGAAATGATCATCCAACTCGCGCTTCTCTTTTATGTGCGAGGAGAATATATATCTATCTATTTTTTCTGCAACTGATTATTCTCCATATCTTCAGAAAACTGAGATATTGATCCAACAGTTTGTCAATTTTGTTGCGGATTAAATATTATTTTTCCAGTTTAGATTATTTTTTCCATTTATATAATGTGTATGTGTAAGACACAAAAATATCTTTTAAACAAACAGATAAATATGAAAAACCGCGAATATTTAGAACGGAAACTTTTGTCAAAAAAGAAATAATTCAAAAACATACACTCTCATAATACAAAGTTGTATTCTAACTTCTTAATTTCAATAAAAAAAATTTCTGCACACGAATTCGGAAGGTTTCGCACACGGGGGGATGAAGAAAGAATCGCGAGAAAACCGCGTCTCGCCTCGCGGGAGAAATATTTCATCGATTATCAAATATCATGTCGCGCGTAAGGTAGATTTGCCACAACGTTAAAGAAGAGACGGGAAAACGCAGATAAGGCGAAAGAGACGGGGTGTCACGAGAGGGAAGAGAATTTCATCTCTCAGATTCCCTAAAGACGATATTGCACCTCTCCCTCTCTGCATCGCGCGGAGATAAAAGAATACGACGATAAGAGGAGTTTCCGGAGGAACGAAAAAGAAACATCGGGACGATATCTCTGCGAGAATGCCGACTTTGTGGCATTGTATCAACAATTTGTGCGTCATCATGGCCGAGCGATCAATCGTTTAGCGATAGAATCGATCTCTCGCAACGACAAATGCAATTGTAAACTTTCATCGGGACGAAAAAATTTTCAGAAACGGCACATGTAAGTAAACGCGTAACAGCGCGCGGTTCTGTGTGTATAACTTAAAAAAAAAATAAAAAAAGGTAAAAACTTTTCCAATACTCTAAATTCGAAAATCAAGAAGCGTCGATAGCCGTAAATAGGCGTCGTTCGACAATTTCCGTGACGAGGGATCGGATTAAAAATAAAACGCGCGACTTATCGCGCGCTTATAAATCATTTTATGTGGAAAGTTCCGGCGTGTGTGTGTGTGTGTAGGAGGAGGAGGAGGGATATACTGTTCGACGATCGTAAACGTGTCTGGAACACGTTCGTTCTAGGCTCGATAACGTACCGCTCTGTCCCAATAACGTTTCTAACAGACCGTCCCCCAGCGGGAAAAGGATTGTAGCTGCCGCGCAAGCCGATTCCCGTACACAGCCACTGGAAACTTCCTAAGCACCGCAAAAAGGAGGCCGAATACACCGCACTCCTTCGTGTAAAGGAGAGTTGAAGAGGAGAGAAGAGCAAGAAAGACAGAGAACCGCGCGCGGAACTCGGTCGACGATGGAATGGGATTAGACCGGGGCTTTAATGTCTTTAAGTCAATCGGAATCACTCTAATTGAATCGATCGCTTTGACGCGCGAACGTAACTCCAACGGTGGTTTTCCTCGCGGTGGTGGTTTAACGTTCAGCAAAATTGTTCATCGCCTCGGCCGCTGTCTCCAAGTACGAAACTATTAAATACCTCATTAGACCCCTTTAAATCGCATCACAGCCGCGACACGGCGAGAGAGGAAACTCATCCTCTTCGGAACCTCGTGTATTCGCTCTCGTTATTGTTCTTATGCGCATGGCGCCGCGCGGCCGAAGTAACGAGCAGCTTAAGCACTTACGACGCGAGTATATACTCTAGGCGCGCGCTTAGGAGAAAACCACCTGAAAATGTATAAAAAAAAAAAAGATTTACGACATACGACAACGTTTACGCACGAGTTCTTTCATCCGAAGGGGAGGGGAAGCTTTCGAGTTCCTTGTCGCGCTTGCGGGAACGCCGCGAGGAGAGAGTTCGCGCACTCTGCATTATAAAACGTGCATACGTCACTGCCGCAACGCCAACTCTACTTTCTGGAGCGGCGGAGTGCTCCACCCAACCTGACAAAACTAAGGCTATTCCTCCAGTTTTACTCGTCCGGGCAAGTGCACGAAGAATTGGTAAGTGCGCCGGATAGTTTCTGAATTTAAGACGACGCGCTGTCTCGCATTCTCGTTAAAAAAAGAAAGAGAAAAAACAACACAGAGCGAGATCATTATTCGGAATTTAAGAGTCGCACAGGCACGCGTCACGCGAGACTTTTCCGCGATTCTTCTCGAACACATGCAATTAATTAAGAGACGAGATTATCGGAGAATCGTTATCCACTTTCTTTCGTTCCGAGCACGGGGGAGGGGGGGAGGGTTTTGATTCAAAAGAATTGCGTGACCGAGAAACATCGAAGCATCGAAAGTCCGCAACATTAACCGGGACACGAAATAATGCGCGAAGCGCGACACGGGCGGGCGATAAAAAGACGAACTGGCCGCTCGTAATCGCGTCGGTTTTTAGAATGCATGGAATAATTGTGAGCGAGGAGGAGCGGATGAGCGAGCGCGTTACATTGTAGGTGGCTTTAAACGCCGCTGCAATCATAAAATATAATTTCTTCGGAGCGGCTTATTACGCCACTCGTCCGCGCGCTCTCTCGCTTCGCGCCCTCTGATCCTTTTTTAAGTCTCGCCTCGCCATTAGGTAGTTTACGCCACGGCGAAACAGCCGACGCTGCAGTAAAGTAGCCGTGAGGACGGTCCGCCAGGCGGGACCGAGCAGTAGACCGTGCGTAATATACGTTTGCGCGCGCGTGTGTGTGTGTGTGTGTTGCGTGCAAGCACGTACGTTACGTATGTATGCGCGCACCTGGAACACGCGAAATATCTCATGCGTTTCGTAATAAAGTAAACTGGATAAACAGAAAAACGGGTTTCTTTTGGCAGCTTTTCATCTCCGCGCGCGCGCGCGGCCTCAATGGATTTGCGAGCTATTTTCACCTGTCGTTTGTATTTTGTCACACATCCATTCTAAAAGTAAATCGCACTTGACGCGAGATTAATGCAAACTTCACGCGGTGATATATAAGAATATCGCGCTCAAGTGATTTTCTCTCTGTGCGAAACACACCGGCTGACACCGTTTTTTTTTCTTATTTTTTTTTTTTTTTCAATGCGGTGCGATACCACCGCATAGAACCGCACGTAGCGTTTCTTTTGTTAACGAAATTGGTCGCGTCGCGCGAGTGTCAAATCCGAATACAAAGAGAAGCGTTGTATGACGCGAGAAAACGAGAAAACGGAGGCGATGGCGGTCTGAGACCAAGGAATAGAGCGAGAAATAAATAATAATAACGCGCGGGGAGTCGTCGCGGGGAGCCGTATGTAACAATTTGCCGATTGCACGAGCAACCGGATCCGTTGACCCAGCAGAACCATCGTTTTCTGGATAATACGAGAGGCCGAAAGAGACAGTAAACGAGGAAACTGAGAGAAACGCCGCCGCTTCCACTTGGCAAATTTTATCAATTTCGCTATTTTCCTGGCGCCGGTCCAGCAACGATCCGCCCGAACCGCCGCGAGCGAAGCGTTTATTCTCTATGTCTCTCTGAAACCAGCGGCTGGATTCGTTCGGGAAATCGCGGAACACGTTTGTAACGTCGCGCGGATTTCCCGAACGCGCGCTTACCTTCGCCATCCCAGATGTGCGGTCGCTCTGAACTTACACAACTCCGAACGCGATGTTCCCAGACGATACGTTCCCCGTGCGAAACACACGACGCAATTCCTTTTATTCTCGGATCTGTTCTTGCGCATTTTTATCATTCCCGAACGCATATTCCTCGCGTATTTCGAACCGAAATCGTGCAATTCAAATCGCAACGAAAACAATAGGAATTTCAAATATGATGGACCGATTGAACTGGTTCCCACAGAGTGCACGTGAAAAGATATTATAATAAAATTGATAATTTATATATTATGTTTGGAAATTAAACATCTTAGATGAATTTTCGAATTAAAATATAATATAAAATTGTAACAAATTTGGGATTTTTGTTATGTAACATTTTCACCGAAAAAATTAGCAGAATTGGTCCGTCGTGGATATTTGAAATTACCTGAGCTATTACGCACGATGATATAATAGAAATTATTAGCGTTTTACTTTTGAGAGAAGAAATTTTCATAATCGATTAATTTTTATAGGCGGCTATCTTTGATCGCGCGCGCGGAATAGCTCGTTCGACGAACATTCGCCGAATGCGCGCCGATAAATTTATTTCGCTTGAACTTTACCGAAATCTGAATGGGAACAAGATTCTGTCTTCTTTTTAATGCCGCGGTCGTCCGTCCGTGGCTTCGTTTCCCCCGTGTCAATAGAATTCTCAAAGCCGGAAGAAAGCACAAACAACCTCTAATCAGGCGACTTTTCGCGCACCAACTTTTACCCGAGGAGCTCTCGAGGAATAAAGCGAAAAAACGGAATCGGCGGTATATGTACACCGTCCTAGTCGGAAGGTAGCATTCTCCGATATGATCGCGACGTTTTGAAAAGAAAAAACGGAAATTCGTCGCAGAGGTGTAACGTTGGTTGCGCGCGTCATGTAAATAAAGCGTTTAAATAAAATCAAACGGCGACGCTGCTCTCTCTCTCTCTCTCTCTCTCGCTAAAAAATCGCTCGTAACTGCTTTACTGTCGCCCGCATGTGAAAAAAAAAACTCGGAGGAAAAGAGAAAAAGGCGGAGAAATTCGTGTGTTTCATACGTTTTGCCAGCTGCAAAGCGCGCGAGGTTCGCAAATCGAAGAGAGCTCGTCGTCGTGTGTTTCCCTTTCTCTGACGATTTCCGCGCGTAGACGTCGCGCACCGGTGAATTTAGATTATCGGACTTGCGCGGATACGGAAAGAAAAGGGAATAAAATTAGCTTGACGATACGCTCGAAGAAATTTTGTACATTCAAATTGTCCGTTTACACACACACACACATAGGCCGAGAAATCGATCGATCGCTCGCGATATTTCCCGTAGTATACAACGTACGTGGGGTTAGCATTTTTATAAATGATAAAACTCTCGTTTGCGTCCGACACAAGAGGGAATACAAGAACTGATGCGAGGGCTCTTTTTGTGAAAAAGAGTGTTGTTACACTCAATACACGCTGTAAGTGCACGGCGCGATGGAATTTTTACGATATCGTAAACTATCTATGCGCAGAAAGCCGGAGTGATAATACATACACTCTTTTCGCTCTTCTGAATATTCTTCTGTGTACATCGACTCCCTTTACAGGCCCAAGAGAGCGAAGTATCGAACGGCACATAAGAGCCGGGATGTGTGCTGGCCGGTCTTTGCGCCGGCATTGGCGGAATTTTATTAGGTAGATTTTTCGCTGGTCTTGCGCGTCGGTCTTGCTCTCTCTCTCTCTCTCTCTCTCTCCTCTTGTCTATATCGTGTCTCGTTTATCTCTCTTTCCCCACAGTGTCATTCTCTTTTTCTTACCCCTCGTAAAGGCGCTCGAAAGTCTCGCTGGCAAGCTTCGGCAGCCAATATCTCGGAGTGCGACTTAGTCCTCTTAGAATCCCCCTCCTTTATATCCACTGAATTTAAATAATGGAGACCGTGTTAATTCGCCGGCAGCGGTGGTCAACCACCGGAATACAGTCGATGGATTCCCATCGCGCGACCGGAAATCTTCAGAAATCCAGTGAAACACACTTCCGGCGAAATTTCATTTCTCTCTTGCCGTGAATTCCATTTTACGGCACAAAGAAAAAAATTGTAATGTTATATAATAGATATAATATTGTAATATTATATTGTATTATATAACATATATGTATGTAAATTATAACTTTGCTTCAAAATCTATGTTGTAGCGTTCATTCGACCGAGTCGAGTTTTGCAATTATTTAAACAACTGAAGCTTCGAACATCTGATTTAAACGTTGCGTCGATAAACTACAAGCTCGCTCTTTCAATCTAACAAGCCAGTACAATGTATTTAAAAAGCGCAACTAATAAAACAAAATCACGGAGCTAATGTTTGAAAAAAAAAAAAAGTGGAAACAATTCCACATAATCTCTACGAGATCTATCTTCACTTCAAAATCTGAAAATTATTTTTCTGTTTCTCAATATCTATGCTAATCCTCTCTGTGTTTCTTTTCACTCTTCATCATCCTACTTTTCCGCAATAGTCGCTTCCTTCATATCGTGTCGTTGCACTCCTTTGTCCGCTCTCAATTCGCCACTGTCCTTTTACAGTTACGTAAACAGCGATTTGAAAAGCGATTTCCGCGCGGAAAGACCAGTCGGTCGGAGAGAAGAAGATAGCCGAGCCGAGTCTGTAACGTCGCAGTAAAAATATCTTTATGACGAAGATTTCTGCGATCCCACAGTAGACGTAAATTTACGTTACATTCTCTTGCTCAAAAAAAAAAAAATCCTTCGCGAAGGATCGTCTGTTAGAAAAAACACGCGGACGATCGATTTTCAAAGAAGAGGATATCTCCGAAAGAGAAACGCTCTCCGATTTAATTACTTCAGATTACCGCTTTAAAATTTATTACGCATTGTTTTTCCTTACACGGAACGTTATGCCACGTTATTATCTCAAATCGCGTTTCGCGCGCCAATAAATACCCGTGACACCGAATTATTAATTAAAATTAACATAAAACCATGTCGCGTAAAATTGTTCCGTCGTGTTAGAGCATAAGCGTTATAAGCGCGGGATTAACGTGAAACATTGTTTTCGTGTAGAATTTGTTCGAGTTAACATTTTCGTTACGTTTAACACAACAGAGAGAAGTAGCAAAAGCACATAAGTATACATTATATATATATATATATTACAAAAACTCGTGTAAAATTTCTGTAAACTGTTAAAAATTGTAGTTGAATTCTTTTCATCCGTAAATAATTTCAAGACTTCTTTCTGAAACACTTTTCCTGAATCCTTACTTTTAAAAAATACACGATAGGTAATTACGTCAATTTATTCGTTTCAATTATCCGTTTGTCGGCGAGAAAACGTGGTCGTCATGTTCTTTTCTCGAATAAAACGAAAAGAGGACCTCACACTTACACACCCACCTACCCACACACACACACACACACTCTCTCTCTCTCTTGCTCTCCTTACATAAGCGTTATTGAGTTATACAGACGCGAAAGCTTGTCTCAGCGCTTACAACTTAGGACCGCGATGGTGAGCGTCGCTCATTGGTTTTATGAATATCAAGCGTTATCGTTGTGCCTCGAATACCTACCCCGCTTGGCAAGTAATAATATATTGTACGTCGTTGTTTACCGTATCAACGACGTCCTCTTTTCTCCCCGGGGCAAACGTTTACTTTTCACTGTCGAGTATTATTACTTACACCGTCGACAAATATTTGTCTATCGGAAAATTTGCTGTTGCTATATTTTGTTCGAAAGTTATGTCACACAGTCTTAATCGCGTCAATTTCCTGATGCTGTCAATTTCCTGACTGTCGAAAACGTCGAGTTCTTAACGAGTTATTCGCGTAGTAAACTGTTGCTGTTGCGCACGCCTGTTAAAATTCACATTAACGTCGTATCCGTGCGACAAAAGTAACGGTTACAAAGTTTGTGAAAAATAACAATTTTCTTTTTCAAAAATTATACGTAGATATATTGTTTTTTTATTATAATGTTCGATGTTTTGACACGATCGCGATGTATGTCGTTGCCAGACGATAGCTAACGCAAAAACGTCATTTTGAAAAAGAATTATTTTTGCGCGACGACATCTGCAAATATTTCACGGATACGATGCAACAGCAAGCTGTATCGCGCGGATACGTCGCGTGAAATTGCGCCATTGAACGGGCCGTTATAGTCAAATGCGAAATTCAAATCTATTTAGCCTTAGATCGCTCGCTCGACTAGAATCACTCCGCCCATTTCCTATTTCGTGCCAAATCTCCTCTATAGAAGCCATTAGTTCGAGTCTAATCTTCTATTCAGCATTTCCGTTATAGTTGTCAACATTACAATGGAAGGCTGATTAAACCGCCCCCGTTGTCGGTGGTTCTATTGCGCGCGCCGCCGGTGTCACCGACAACGCTTGCTGTTGCGCTGTTGCTAAAATAATTATTCGTTCACTTCCCAAATTGATGCAAATCGGCAGCGCCGTGTGCAACGCGAATAAATAGCGCAGCCGGTGCGGGGAAAATGCTGAAAAAAAAAAAGAGGCGGATACGAGAGAGATACAGAGAGCCGGTGTGGATCCCCCGAACGAGCGCGCGGCCTCTCGTATTTTTTCGTCCCATCGTGTGTAGCCGGTCGCGCTACAATTTCCCAGATCGTTATTATTTATTATCGAAGTACGAGCTGTGTTGCGCCGATACGCCGCGCGTAATCGACCGTGCAAAACGCTCGATCCGCTCTCGTACAAAACACGGTAGAGAAAGAGAGAGAGAAAAAAGAGGAAACGTTTGTTTTTGGGATAAGTCCTAAAAACAATACGCAATGTACAGAGTTACCTACATTTCTATACACAACGCGCGACGGTTACATCGCGCGATACAAATTGATAATATAAAAATTCATACCATTAATAAACTCTCTCTCCCTCTCGAAATAGTTTGCGCGAAATATTTTTCGAACACGTTTCAGAATTTTTCTCTAATACAAAAAATAGTGCGTACGGCTTCGTTAGTTTTTATTTTTCTGCATCTGAACGCACGACCATTGTTTGATTGAAATTTGCGTGCGTGCGTGCGCAGTAAAGTTCTTCACTCGTCGATGGCACACACAATGGGGAAAATAATAATAATTAACCAAATAGGGAAATTTATAATAAACAGAATTATGTATTATGGCGATACACGCAACGTTGAGCGGACCGTATCACAAACGTTACAATTTCTGGCGAGTGATTCGCCGTTTTCCAGCCAGGAATTTTGAATTTTGGTAGGTTTCGCGGGCAAACGGTAGCGTATGTAATATATATAAATTTGTTGCAAAGCTAATTTTAACCGGTGGTAATTGTAAACGGCGCCAATTGAACCAGCGGCGGCTTCGCGCGCTGTTCCGTGGCAATAATTCTCTCCCACAAAGTCCACAGCCTCGCATATTTCTTCTGGATCGAACGTTAATTGCGACTACACGCGACCACCGAATTTTCTTCCGCGTCTTCTTTTCGCGTCTCAGCGTTTTATCAGTTTTCGAGAAGCCGATCATTAGCGCGAATGCACCGCAAAATCATTAACGCGATTACGAGAGAGCAGCGGTAATTCGTGTAATGTATTTCATACGTTTTGGAGGATCGAGCGCAAAATGCGCGATAATGAAATTTTTTCCGGGATTAAACCGACGCGCACGACTATACTCGCGTTCTAAACGCCGTTCGAAAAGCCATTAGATTAAGTGGTCTACGGTGAGCCAACCAAGGAGAAAAAGAATGACTTGACAGTCAATTTACACCGGCCGGAAAAAAAAGGTCGGGAAAAATGTTAATTAGAGCAAATTATTATTGCATTAAGATGATTTGAGAAGTCGGTTAAAACAAATATTAGATTTGTGTAATTAGGATTTTTTTTTTTTTTTAAGACCTTAACAATTCTCTCTCTCTCTCTCTCTCTCTCTCTCTCTCACGGGTTTACACTCTTTATTTTTCTCGTTGCTGTTTGCATTCTCTTCTCAACGCGCGCGATACGTCAAAGTAACACGTGTCTCGGCACTCGACGATGTTCGCTCGCAGATAAGCCACGCCGATTAAATTTATCCGGAGCATATATTCGTCGGATCGCGCGCGTTAATAACTCTCAGTTATCAGCAGTTCATTGCAGTCCAAACTCCCAGACAAACAGATCTACAATAAACATATGAGTTACGTACGCGCGCGTATGTGTATGCGAGAATGCGCGCGCGAACGTACAGAAGGGGGAGCATCACAATTTGACATATGGATATCGCGCGGCAATGCAGGGGCAATATAGGAGTCATTACTTTACATCTCGCGCACGGGTCACCGCCCAATTATTGACAGTCGGTGATATAATTATCCACCGTTATGAAACGCAGGAATCACGGCTAAATGTAATCTGCAACGGGGAGAAAGGGTGGCATATCCGCCGAGATATTCTTTCATCGTCGCGTCGAAATTATTATTCATTTTCTGTCTTTTTTTTCTTTTTTTTCACACAAAAACCACAAACGAGCAATTTCGATACGCGGTTAGCCAATAATAAATTTCATAAAAAGAAGATTTTTTTTTCTCATGGCAATTTTGCGCCGAGGTACACAGCTCAACTGTACGGAGTCATTGCGACGTAATTTTGTCGACACAGAAATGTCGGTTAGTAACGTTGAAAAGCGAAAACGCGCGCGTCTCCACAAAGGAGAAAGAGGGAGCAAGAAGGAACGAAGAAGAGGTCGATAAACGGGAAACCGTAGCAAGCGCGAACCGAGACTCGTCTAACGCTGATTTACTCGAGGTGCTATAAGTGCTGTGAATGACGTCTCATGCGTCCAACACGGGGTATATCGATCTGTCGTTGTCCACCCTCGGACGATGAAGGCGTATCACTGGCCACCGATCTACCGACTCAAACTTGTGTGTATGTGTGTGTGTGCTCTGTTAACGCTACGAAAACACGGAGGAGGAACGATCGGAGATGTGTGAGAACAGTTCTAGACGCTTTACCGCTTAAACGTTGTCCCGACCGCGCTCGGCGAGGACAGTGCACCCGAGAATTCGACGATAGGCTCGAAGCCGGAGCCCTCACGTATTCACCTCCGAGGACCTTGGCTGACCTTTCGCAAATAACCCGGACGCTCTCTCACTCGATAACACACGCGCACTCGTGCATTTCGCGCAGAAAATCAAATGCGCGTATAGGCGGCTCTTTCCCCGAGAAAGGTCACGCGCGCGCGGTATGTGTTACCATTAAATGCCATGCTTAAATACGTTCCGCGAAGGAAATATCGACTACCTGTCCGGTTGACGTCGGCGGCACTTGCGGGTGCACTCGCGACCGCCGCACCACTGCAACGTGCAAATTTTTCCGCGCACGAGCGCGCCGTCCCGGATTTCGTTCCTACTCGGAGACAGAAATTGTAGTTGCTCTTCCGGCTCTCGGGCACGTACACCAGTTATTTCAGCGATATAAGGAATTCTTAGAAATTCGCCGCTGGCGATCGAGTGATCTTGGATACTTTACCGGCGCGGGACAGTGCCATGAATTCACAAACAGTTGCGAGCTCCGTATAATTCCTCACGTATCCAAGCGGCTGTCGAATCCCAAGCGTTTTTCGCGGGACCCGAAAATCTTGACTCAATCGCGCGCAGTTTAGAGACGGCCAGGAGATATTGCAATGTTTCTTTGACTTCAAATAAAAGAGAGAGAGAGAGAAAGAGAGAGAGAGAGAGAGAGAGCAATCTCAAGCAAGTAAAAAAAAAAGAAAAACAGAAAAAATCAATACATTACTTGATTCTCTTTGAATTAAAAAAATACAATTTTGTAAATCACTTTTAGTTATTGTCTTTGAAATTAATTTTTTTTTTAATGGAATCACGTTATTCAGACACGTCGGTTTGCTTTAACACAGACTTCTAGAAAGCCAGCCGCAGTCAGTAATTCACCGTCTCCCAATCCCCTGAGATGATCCTGGGAGGGGGGTCACCTGACTAACTCCCCCAATGAAACAGAGATCTCTCGCTTGGGGTGTCACGTAACACTCGTAAGGATCGCGCACACGCACATTCTGCTTTCCCTTCTGGTAATGGCGCGATTGAAACACGCCGGAATCGCACAATTTACCGAGAAATTTGCTCTAAAATTTCGAGCGTGTATGTCTCGCACGCGCGTGGAATTCATTACATTGCACGTTGCAATTTATTTGTCGTTAAATATGCGATTCTTGTTTGTTGCTCGTATCTCGTATCGTTGCGTAAATCGCCACAAAGATCTTTTACCGGCAAAAAAAAACAACAAATTTGTTTACATACGCGCGGTATAGAAATACAAGAGAGAGAAAGAAGTCGCGAGAAGAAATCTCTATCAAAATAAATATTTGAGGAGAATCCAGAAAAGGGACTACATGTATAGTCAAGGCAGAGAGAGAGAGAGAGAAAGGAAGTCGGAGGTGCGTCCGTGTGAAATCGCAATCTAAGCCTTTACGATAAATTTACGTCGCGTTTCCTAGCTAGGCACACGGCAGCTTTGCTCGGGATTCATCCCGTGGGAAATCAGTTAGTTTCGTTCGGTGAAATTCGTAATATTACCGCGGTAAGGCAAGCTTCAAGGAGGCCGAATAATCGAACACCGATCCGTTAAAGTCGATGGTTGGTAGCAAATAGTTGGAATTGAGCGCGCGTTCTTGTCGCTCTAAGGAATTAATAATCGAAAGAGAGTGAGAGAGAGAGAGAGAGAGAAAGAAATTGCGGTTACATTAGGTTCTTTTGTCTCAAATGTTTTCGAGAACAATTGTCGTTATTATTGATGAGAAAAACGATCATTGTTAGATGGCATTTAATAAATATTCGATGAAACAAACACGATTACGTGAAAAAAGGGAGCGATTCGCGGCAAATAAAAGAAGAAAAATAGAGGAGAAGAAAGAAATCTACGCGTGGGAATATCGGCACGTGATGCTCTCTTGTTTGTTTTCAACATTTTTATTTTTCTCATTTCCTACGGAGAATGTGTCAATGTTGCCCTTTTCTGTTTCTGATGAGAAATCATCCGCGATCGCTCGCTATTGGCTGTCACACACGCGCGCGTTGCGCAATATAAGTACGTACCGGCACCATAAAATGACGCGAAATTACAAAATGTGAGCGCGCGCGCTCTCATTGACATTTATTTCATTATTCTATTCTTTAGCACTTGCCAAGTCAGAGGCCAAATTGGTTCTCGTCCAATCTCATTTTTCATCCGTTTTGTACACGTTGCTTTTCTCGCGAATGCCCGTAATCAGCTCCTCGATAACACGAGAAAGAACGAGAGAGAAAGGGAGAAAGAGAGAGCGTGTTTTTCTTCTTTTTATTCACGCGCGCGCGATGCAAACACGTCGTCGGACGTTTTCTGCCGCAGTTTCACAAGCGTAGTACACACGAGTGTTCCTTCCCGTGTTATTTGCGAAAACGCGGTGTCTCACGAGCGGCGAATTGCAAAGGAGACGTTCTTTCCACCCGGGGGAGAGGGAGAGGAGGAGGGAAGAAAAGGGCGCAATACCTTCGAAAGGTATTTTATTAACGGCGGATGAAACAGACAGCGCGGACAAAAGCTGACGTGCTATATTGTTCGGTGGCGATACATTGGACGGAACGGAACACGCAACACGAGCCGCGCGCAATTGCACCGACCTGCATTCCGAATGCACGCGAGCGATGCGGTCGCTGACTGCAATTGCGGTCTACACGCGCGGCCGGACTATACCGCTCGGAAAAACAAATCGCGGCTTCACACAACTCGCCGACGCGTTTTCTTGTTGAATTTGATTTACTACAAAAAAAAAAAATCAAATTTAGAAATTGTATTCGATTCGTTAATTCTCCTGTTTCATATTTTTGTTTTCGTTTTGTTTTTTGTTTCTACAAATCTCCAAACGTGAGACTACGTTGCTCGCTGTGTTGGAGAGCACAGCGAGCAAACAAGCCCCGCGATACGCCTATACGTATTTCGCTTGTGCAGTCGGTTTTCTTTCCTGGGCGAAACACAGGTAAACTCTGGCTTATAGAGATTGCGTAACGCACCAGAAACAAGTGTCTAAAAGCTTCCGTTGCATCGTTTCCGACTAGCACAAAGTTTCGCGAAGTAATCAGAAACGTGGAAGGAGGACCCGCCCCGCGTGCTACACACATTTATGCGAGTTTCAAACTCCACCTTCGCCAACCTCAATCTCCTGCTATTATAACGTCTACGACGATGAACGAAAATATATCCCCGACGCAAAGTTTTCGGAGAGACCGAGTGCGAGGAACGGGGTGGTTCTCGCAGCATAAGTTATTAGACACGCCCGCGCAATAAAATTATGTTTCGCCTGTATCTGGGATTTCTCCCTCCGCGGCGGTAAAGTCACGTCAATTACGTGATATCACGTCGAAGCTAAATTTTAATTGCCCGCTCTCGCCGCGACTATGCGCGCGCGCACCGTCACACAGCCGGGTCGGTGTGTAACCGAATAACCGAAAACGAGCCAACTTGGAGCAGTTTTAAATTCAAGTTGGAAAGTAAGTAATTAGTAATTCCTTCCAACCAGTTTCTCTAACGGGCAAGAACTCCGGACTATCCTCTAATTATAAAGAAACGGACAGGGAGAGAGAGAGAGAAAGAGAGAGACTCAGAGGGAGATAGGAAGAAAAAAAAAGGGATGACATCTCCGCCGGTGAAAACGAAGGCACGTGTTTCAAGTATCTTCCTTGCGAGCGGAGGAATCCTTGATATTAATTAGATGAGCGTCGTAACTCTGAAATCGGAGAAGTAAGAAGCCGAACTTCGTTTTGGAGTTCGTTAAAGGAGTTACTCGCGTTCGTATGGTGGTGGATAACCTAACTCGCGTAACGACTCTTAACGCGACGGTCTTCCCTTCCCACTCACTCTCTCACTCTCTCTCTCTCTCTCTCTCTTCTCTCTGTAACAAACGCAAAGTTTCTGGCACAAAACGCGTCTCTACCTGTGGATGCTTTCCAATTTGCGGGATACGATATGTTTGATGTTGATGTCGGGACGTCTTCTTTTCTCGCGAAAATATTGATTGTGCGCGATCGCACATACGTTTACTTGAAAACAGTTTATTTTCACTTACGTTTTCCTCTCTCTCTCTCTCCTACGTCTCGTTTTGGTATCGAAAAACTGCCATCAAAGATGCGACAAGTACAAGCTCCGCTCGGTCGGATGCGTCCGTTCTCTCCGTTTTCTTTCTTCTTCACACACACTTATTCGCTCACACTTATTCACTTTTATATACACGCATTACGACTAAAGTCAAAAGTCAATGTCGGTTATTACCGTAGAAACTCTCTTATCGGGCAAAAAATTGTTATTCTAGTTGGCTGAACTTTCGGCCGAGATAGCGAACAAACAACTTCGCGCGCGCATTTTCGTGCAACTGCGCAGCCGTACACTCCGCACAGTCGTAAGCGGATTACGAGCCATCTGTGGAGCCATCTCTCGGGGATACAGAATGGAATACCGTTCGAAATAATTTTAAGTAAAATTCTGATGTTTTGCACCGCCAGAAAACAAGTCTGTCAGTTCGAAAACAACTCTTGTGTGTTTGTTCAGACAAAAAAAGAATCTGAATAATTTATTTAACTTTTACACACAAGTCGATAATTTCTGTCGGTATGCATGACTTGTACTTTTGGGCTATTCCACCGATCGTTACATCTAACCCGCAACGATGAAGCAACAACTACGCAGTTCTTCAGAAAACTTTCAAAAATACATAAATAATATTAGTTTTCAATCGAGTCAGTTTTCGTGACCTTTCGACCGGGTAAGGATAAGAGACTGTTACCGACGTGCGTGTCGTTCGTCGTGAGTCTTGTTCTCCCTGTTAGATGGCGGTAACCGCGGCGTAGCACAACATGGCCGCCTGGCATCGCCATGGCAATTCTCTTGGCAGCTTCTTAATCGTCGCCTTTTTTATACATTTTACACGAGTTTTTTGATACCATCGTCTAGAATATAGGATAAAGTGCGTGTGTATGTGCGTGTGATGATGAGACCCGCGGCCCAACGATCGCAGAAGTAGATCGAAAGATCGTCGATAAACGTGACAAACGTGGTGAGTGTTTTTCTCCCTTCTTGTGTATTGCCTCGCGATACACACTTCGCACCTCGATTCTCTGAGTCGTTCCAACATTCAAAGGCGAGAGATTAACTTGTTTACCCGATCGTCAAAACAGGAGAGTCAATGTCGCAACAATCAGACGTGCGACTCGAAACTGTGAGTGACGAGTCGTCCGACTGCTCCGAAAACCGCAACGCAGCGAAGTCAGTCGCGTGTGTTCCTCCGAGTAGGTTGTGTGTATAACCTCTTCTCTCGCGTATCGTGACGGTTTTGTTATTCTCTTTTCTTCGATTTACGCGCGCGATGTTTGTTTGCGATGTTATCTTTGTCGTCTGTCTCGAATTGTCATTTCAAAAACGATTTTTTGCGCGAGATTCGTTCGACGTTTTCTTGACGTATCATCGCGTGGCGATCGAGCGCGTTTCGAGTTCTGCGGGACAACGCTGGTAAACAATCGAGATGTTGTTTACCGATCCGCCGATGACACCCGCATGAGCGGGTCGTTGACGCGCCGGCAGATAAACGAACGTCTCCATGGTAACCTCGCACGTTCGCGAGTGTTTCGTTTTCGCGTGCTGTTGTGACAGCTGGCTGAAAGTGTCAAATATCGTGGGCGCGAGATCGAACGTCAAGCGATCGTTCGCCGCTTTCCTCTCCTTCAAACGTTTTTCTATTGTTTTTTTTTTTTTTTTTTTTTTTTTTGGCGAATCACTCGTCGTTTCTGAGAAAATTCGCGAGCTGTCAGCTGTAACTCGATTGTCACGCTCCAGCGGCTCCTATACGATCGGTATTTACAAAACATTAGATTATAGTTAAACATAAGTGCGAAAAACAAAACGTTTCTCGAAGCAAAGAGAAACATATTGATTTTTCCGCTGAAATTAATGTGTCTCCGCGATGTTTGCTTTCAGGGCGGACCTAGCCGCATTCCGAGAGAGAGAGAGGAGAGTCTGAAAAGCGACACAGGTGCGTACCAACAGAGGCATCCCGCGGAGGGATGTTTGAAGTAACCAAGCAGTAGGGACGGATGCACGTATGTTTGTTATTATTACTTGGTTTATTTATTTTTTGCATTAGTTCTCGTTGACCGCACACATGTACACAAGAGAAAAATAGCATTTGAATTTCATTGGCCGCTTTTGTCTCTTTGATTATAAATTTCAATTGTTATTCTATGTTGGGAAATTCAAATTGATTGTCAGTTTTTTGGTTTTTTTTTGTTATCTTTACATGGTTTGTGTCTCTGATAAGATAAAATACTGAATGTATTGTTAAGTATAATCAGATTTTTTTTCACTTGTTTATTCTCTATTACACAATATCATATTACACAGAGATGATATATCGTGCGTATCATATATTCTCATTATCTCTGAACATTGTACGGAACATTGAAATTTTATTTATTGTTTCATTAGAGATAATTTCTTCAGAGACATAAATCATGCTTTTAAATAACTATGCAAGATATAAAGGTATTATCAGTGTGCATTATATACATCATTTATGTGTGAGGTCATACATGCAGTTATTGAATTTTTTCCTTTGTTATATACAGAGTTAGTTTGCATACATATGTTACTATTTCATTTCTCTGCTTCTTTGGATATATTAATTGCAAAATACTGCTCATATTTATTGCAAATCTTATACTCTTTATACTCTAAAAACTTTCTTTTATAATTTGCTCTTTCAAAAACAATATATTATCTTAATTTTCTTGAGAATAAAATGACAGAACAGAGTACAGAAATGTGAATGTAAAAAAGTAAAATATGTTTCTTATATTTTTCTTAAGTTTTACATTTGTGTTACAAAGTTATATAAAGTGATATACTGATAAATCTCAGTGTTACAAACAGTAAGTATACACTCATAGTTATCAACAGTATGTTTATCATTTATCATTTATCTCGAAAACATACTTTGATAAAAAAATTTCGTTGATTCTCGAGCAGTACGACCCATTTTTACCACAAATATATGATATAAACAAAAGACAAGTTTTAAATCATCATTTTCTTTACAATACGAACGAGTATTGATACATAAATCATTCCTAACTGTAATACAACTAGTATTGAAACAGCTTTTATTCGCGTTTCTACATATTACATGACAAAATATTCTTCAACAATTTATAGACAATTGTTTTATTCTATTCGTGTGATTAATTTTTTTAAAGCAATTATGTATCTTCCGTTTTGTTACTCGCACTATTTTGAACGAGTTTTTCAATTATATCCTTCATATCCCTATCGAAAAAAGTGCTATTAGCGCTATATAATTTTTTTTATTTAAACAATCTGTAGTTCTATTTTACCGACGTATGTTTCACTTCGTATCTCTGGTAACTTACGAACGAAGGTAAGTTCCCGTACCGAAATGCAGCGCGTATATCGGCTGTTGTAGGTTTACCCTCGACGGAATTTTCCCACCGACTTTCCCTAGAGGGAAAGCCTGGATAGTACGTCGGTAACAGAGGTTTCTGTTTGTTAGCAACAGTTTCCATTTGATAAAATGGAAATGCTTTCCCACAATCGAGACATTTGTTGACCATTAATACAGCAGAAAATCACCTTTTATTTGGTTAAAAACATTTTATCGTTCTATAATAAATCAATACAAGTGAATAGATGTTACATTCTTTATTTATATCTTTGAGAAAACGGAAATAAAATGTATTAAAACCAGTTAACATAGACGTAATTAAATATATTCGCTACTTTGTGCAATCAGCACACTTTTCCGATGTATATTTTGTAAAATTACTTAGGAAAATATACTTTTAATCCTTTGATTAATTGAATTTCGCAGACGTTGTTCAAATATTCTTTTTGTTAACACGAAAAAGTTTGCTATTCGCGGCGGATTGGAGTGGTATGGAAACACGACGGTGAAATAAAAAGCAAAAAGAGGAAAAACCGAGTGTAAAGGGCGAGTTTATGTGAAGTGAAGTGACTCGTGGGTGTGGGTTTGCGTTTGCGTACACGTGAGCGAACTTCCGACCGCGTGTTGTAGAGTATTATTTTTAATCACTCAATAGTTCGCCCGAATGCCCGAGTGCGAATCTCGAGGCAATGCGATTATACCGTAATTGGATTACGTTTGACTTCCACCTGTTTTCATGCAGATACGCCGCGTTCGCTTCTTTTCACATCGTCGGTAGCGCCGAGGATGCGATGCCAATATCGTTTTTCTTCTTTTTTTTTAAACATAGCAATTCAACGTTCTAGCTTTTAGTCGCTCGACACAAATGTAACTTAACAATATAATCGCGAATGTACTTTCCGTCAAAAAGATATTACAAAGCGTACAATAACGTTTGCAAGTTACGCAATATATTCGATTTTTTAAATATTTTTTTCTATATTTGCATCTTTTTCTGTGAGAAACAAAAAGGATAGCAAAAACCTTTGAAAAAAAACCTTTGAAGTACGTGAGAAATTTGCAAATTGCGTTTTGACTGGTGCGTCCGTGTCAACATCCTCTCAGCCTTTTAAATTGACTATGAATCATGAATTCCCGGTTGTACGAGGTAGAACATCTGGTCCCGCGTATATCAAGGGGGTGTATGTCAAAGGGGCGAGAGATCTCACGAGGGTAGTAAACCAACAGCCGATAATCGATCATGCGACTCGGTAACTCCATTCACGGCGTGTATAAAAGGATGGATAAGCATCATGAACTTTCGTCATTAAAACGCGTGACATACGCTTCCTACGTCAAAACGTCGCTTTAACCTTTTATATCTCCGGGATTAAGTTAAGTCCATTACCTTCGCGCGTGTGTTTTTCTTCTTTATCATTAAATAAACATCTCGATAGAGTTCGATCACGCCGCTCTTCATCCGCGTATTCTTCTCTCATCCGCGTTTTTCTCACCGCTCGTCAAATAATCTGTTCTTCAATCGTCGCGTTAAATATCTGGAAAAGAAAAAAGTCTATATATATATATATAAACTCCTCTTTCTTTCACACGTAGAATTCCGCACAACTGTCAAACTATAGTAAAAATGTCCGATAATTTCTTCCAACGTCATTTGCGAACTTTTTCAACGCGCGGATGACATTAATGAAAAAGTGATTAATTTCGAGTGTGGAAACGGGTAAACTTGCTTGAGCATCCCGGATTCCGACCGCATTGCCGGGGTGAACTAAACCAGGCGAGGGAGATAGCGCGGCAAGTAACTGACCGCAAAAGCGACGACGAGTCGCTTCTTCTTTTTTTTTTTTTTATTTTTTTATTTATTTCTGTTTTCTTTTACGCGGAGACCCCATTCGTTCATTAGACCCGACCAGCCATGCAACACGCTCTCGCGCGGACCAAAGTCGGTGCCGAGTTTTCTCTCGGACCGCGTGGTACATCTCTCATCCTATCTTCTCGCCCGACTCGAAAACTTCCCTGTCTCGTTTCCTTCCTCCAAACCATCCCCTGCTAGTTCAGAGTAATTTGAAAATGTGACCGTGTCTATAGATTTTAATAGAGTCGCGCCGTCTTATTCTGATCTTCGTGCGTATTACGTTCGCATTAGATTTTCTAATTTTTATGTACAAGTGAATAAAAGAACCGACTCGAAGTTTGTGTAATTTATACAAAAATTTTATAATTTATGCGCGAACAAATTTTCACAAGATCAAACGAATAATTATCGATGTTTCATCTCGCGAGCGTTCGCCAATTTTCATCGAGTTTTACTTACTTGAGAATTTTTAGTCATTATCTCAACACGCGCTTCGCTTTTCTTTCCTCTCGTAATAACTAATTCTCGCATGCTCCGTCTGAGATCTGGAGCGCATTTTTGCGGTCACGTTATAAAACTCTGGTTTTCCATACCCGGCGAGATTGAAAGTAATCGAGGTGGAAGTAAAGCCGAGAACGCGTTTGATCTTAAACCGTCCGGACTATTTTTGATGTCGGCGCATGCTCGCGTTGCGATCTCTGTCTCGCGCGCGTACGCGGAGAGAGAGAAAGAGGCTCCTTTCATTGATTAATATAGCGGTACTTAAACCTGAGGCTGTGTGCATTTAATTACGTAATGTCAGACGCACGCGGTATGTAGCTAAATAAACACATGCGCAAGGTGAGCTGCGTGAAGAGAAATGCGTGTAGGGCAATAGTTCAACGTAAGGGTAGTGTTACATGTACAGTAAGAGCGTCTCTGCAAATCTTTCGGCACTTCGCGTGTGGAAACTGCACGTATTCCAGCTGATTGTCAGTGTAATTAATACAAAATTTTAAGGATAACATTAGCAGCG
The DNA here is from genome assembly GCA_014825475.1 of Pseudomyrmex flavicornis. NCBI lineage: Eukaryota > Metazoa > Arthropoda > Insecta > Hymenoptera > Formicidae > Pseudomyrmex > Pseudomyrmex flavicornis. The sequence goes on from QVNW01001847.1 coordinate 22,528, forward strand.
CGGTAATATCAATCTTTACCCTCTCGCTCTGTCACTCACGTCCTCTTTCCTCATCTTCTTTTTGCTCTTTTGCGCTTATTGGTCGCCACGGACGCACACTCGTCCGCCACTTTACAAATGTCTCTGTTCATGTGCTAATTAATTAAAGGACACCCGAGAGACACCCGGCGCGCCGTATCGGTAACGAGAAAAAATACGCTGCCAAAGTTGGGTCGTTTTTCAAGCGCCATAATGTCCGCTCTTGATTGTTTTAATATCGATCGATGCGCTTTCGTACTTTGTTAGATCCATAAGTCGGGGATTCGAGAGTTTCGAGTATAAATTACGGCATCTGCGGCGTAACAACGCGTTCAATTCTTCTGTTATCAGGGGGATAATAAAATTATATTTACCGCCGCGTTTTATCGTCATTGCTGTTAATATTTTCCTTCACTCTTTACGCGATTGGTTTGCGATATATTCATCCCTTGATGTAAATTGTCCGCGAGGAAAAAAAAAAAGAGAAAATGCTATTTTGGCAAAACCACGACCGACACGTGGTTTCATTACTGTCACTTAAGACTTAAGCCCGGCTTAAACTACGCTCCAGGCGATCGTGGGATTTGCCATGTTAAAGCTAAGCTACCAAGAAGCGCCGTGACGGTAAGGATACAGCAAGCCAAACTGCCATTCGCACAGCGTATCCACTTTGTGGTTCTGGCAAAAGTTGTTTAATATTGTTTTCACATAAATTCAACTTATGCGCAAAGAAAATCCGGTCGTCGTAGAGAGAAAATTAACCGTTTCCTTTTTTTTTTTTTTTTTTTTTTTTTTTTTTCTCATCACTTCTACACGTATATCGTTTTGTTCTATAAATAATTGATATTTATTTATTGTTTTTTTAGTAAAAACTCTGCAACTCACTTCACTTAGCAAATATTGAACAAATAAATGTTTGATATTTTCTCTTTGTCGAATATTTTTTATTTAACCGATCGTGTTGTCAGTAGTTAACACGCACATCGATTGTTAAACAGAGAGAGCCGCAATTGTAGTCTTACGGTTTGTGCAAATTTCAACAGCGGATTAAATCGATTTTGCATTTTAAATGCGCGCGATCGCGACGAGAAATAAGCCTCGGCAGAAGTAATAATTATTTACTAGCTTGTGCGCGAATTCATAACGTACACAAACGTGTCGCACAAACGTTTTGTGTGTGAATACACAGAACGCGTGTATCGTGTACACGACGTGATTATATCGCGCAAAATAGAGTTCTATTGCTCGGATCGCGAATAATATGGAAACGCGCGCAAAGCTCGTATGACGTTTTTTTTTTAAAAAAAAAAAAAAAAATTCTCGATATCCATGTGCGTAAAACTGTAACTGAAAGTCGCGGTAATAAGATGATTGATAAAACACGGATCTCTCTTGCTCTTTGAATTTTTACCGGTAAAATATTCTTAATTTTTAGCACAGTGTGCGCATCAGTTAACTGACGTTCCTCAGAAAGGGAGGAAGGCAAATAGAGTCGGAAAAGTGGAAAGAATCTTGATAACCGATACGGGCAAGTTGGTGACATTTTTATTTTATCGAACAGCCAACAGTATTTTCCATTTGCGCGCACTTTGCGCAGCATTCGGTGCGGAAACTGCATCTGACCGCACACATTCGGTGCTTCATTCCTTCCAAACAGAAAAGAACTACGTTCAAACGCTAATTGAAATTTGTAGTGCGCGCAAGTCTACTTGAACGGCAAAACCGAAGCCCGGAGGTTTGCTTCTAAACGTCGATATTTCTACTGCCTGCCTGTCTGCTGGCAGGTGGGAAAAGTTTTTCGCGCGCAGAGTAGGTCAACAATTTTCATTCGAGCCGATCGAATGCGCACACGCAACTGTGCTTTTGTACGTATAACAAATTATTATTCTTGATCTCGCATTTCGTTCACGAATGAGGTGAAGTTTCCGCTGTGTGTTCCCGCCGCAGTTGGACGAGATCAGTCGCTGATGATTTCAGCGGAGACAAACAAGTCGATCGGGTAAAAATTGCAAATGTTGTGATGAAACATTACGGCGTCCCGCAAATTCGATAGGCGCAACCGCGTAATGACCGCGCGCGATGTGTTTTTTTTTATACACGGGAGCTTCTCTCGTCGCGGAGATACGCGTGCGTTATTCTATCGTATTCCCCCGTGTGCGAGGAGTACAATCTAATTTATGTCGAGCTTCGCTCGTTTCACACCGATGCGTAATAAATTATGCAAGAGAGTAGTCGAGCTATCGTGACACTCGCGGAATTCTATCGAGTTTTCGTTTTTTGCGGTTTGCTTTTTCGTAAAAACATTAACATCAGCTTTTTTAATGCAATGTCGGAAGTAGTTACACGACATTACAGAGCGCGTTAAAGAGACTTGAGAATGTGCGAGGAGGAGAAGCGGGTTTGCTTTGCCATAATTTTTTGCGCGTGTAACGCGCAAATAAAAAACTTACTTGCGATACGAAGATCTGCAAATGTTATCGCGCAATGTGATATTTTCCTTGCGCAAAAATTAAGTGTAACATTTACACGGCGGCATTTAAAATTTACCGAGTCGAATTATCCTCGAGTTTAATCTGCGTGAAACGTCGGTTAAAGCAACGACAAAAAAATGGAAAACGGTACCTTTTTCTTCTTGCGTGCGCGACAGCGTGGAGGCGTCTCGATTATCGATTTATCATCCTTCTTCGTCCGCTGATTCTCCAAGTCCATATTTCTAAGTCGCATATTACCCATATTAGAGATAGTCATCTCTGCCGTCGCTTTAAAACGTTGCCGGTTAAGGAACAAAAAAAGAAAAACGTTGAACGAGACAGACAGATAAATGACGATTTTTACATCACGGTGTAATATTCGACCCCTCCCTCATTCATTGCGCGTATGTGTGTCGTTTTAACAAAAGAGCGCACACGTGTGTGCTGTGTGTATGTGTCGTGGCATTTTACATCGCGAGTTTCTCTTATTACCCAGGCGTTTAAAATCTCGCGCTGCGAATGAAGAAATTTCGCTTCTAACGAGGAAAAAAAAACTATTTTCACGTAACATCTAATTGCAATGAGGGATGTATTGAGAAATCTAATTGCAACGAAACAAAATCTTCATTTAAAAAATCCAACTTTATCAAAGAGATTATTCTTTTGCATCGAGAGATAACGCGCAAGTACGTTTGTAACGAACAAACATTCGAACGAAACCTGATGACAGATGAACGTGGTCGTCTCGACGACCAGAACGATCGCGGGAAATTAGCGTCGCACTTGTGTCAAAGAGCGCGCGAAGGGTCAGTTCGACGGTCCATTTGCGTATTAATAGTATTAATATCGCTCCAGTGCTTACGGTAGAAACGGCCGAGAACCGCGCAATCACCGGCACGCGAGAGAACGCGATAAGGACTACAATCGCGAGCGGGCAACAAGTTCGATAGTTTCTATTCGCGAGTCTCGACAAATCAGCGCGCAACGACTCGAAATTATTCGAGTCGTCGGTCGTTCCGTGCCCGGTTTCCCTCACGGGAAATTCCCGAAACCCGGTTACTTGCGTCGACATGGAATTTAGTTTGGCGCGGCCTTAATTCACTGCGTAAAATTACCGGCGCAATTGGTCGTAGAGAGAGGGATTCTCTCGTTCTTTCTCTTTCTTTTTCTCTCTTTCTCTCTCTCTCTCTCTCTCTCTCGAACACGTAAAAGTAGGGCTGATTCCATTTCCACGAAAAACCCTCGCGATCAACTGATTCGATTGTGCGAGTAAGTCAAGTTCTCGTAACGTTTTTTCCGGCAAAGTAACGATATTCCCGATTGGTCTTGCGACCATTACACAATTAGGGCGATATATACGAGAAAATGATCGTATCGCGATAAAAAAAAAAAACAAAACAAAACAAAACAAAACAAAACAAAACAAAACAAAATGGCTCTTTTTCGTGTTTGTCGCGCGTACAAATCTCTTTCGAGTGTTAAGCTGCCGCGATAATACGCTACAATGCTCCGTCGTCGGTTCGAGAGAAATTTTCGATTTTGTTTTATTATTATCGAGATAGAACGATATTGATTGCAATACGTGTGTATGAACACGAATTGAATTTGACGATAAATCTTTTGTCACACAATATCGAGAATTAATTGGATGTCAAATCTTTGGATGTCACGTCGAGAGGCGTCGCGTGTATATAGCGTGCGCGTGTTCGTGTTTATTTATATATCGGCACGTCGGTATTCGTCGTGATGGGGATGAGGGTTGTCGTCTGAATTTCGAGACACGCCCTGTGAAACGTATATATACGGCACACACGTATGTACACGTCA
>QVNW01001848.1:0-13062 GCA_014825475.1 Pseudomyrmex flavicornis
TTACTGACCGCAACAGAGAGTATGTCATCAGTGGTAACGAGATAACAGCAATGTCGGACATAAAGTGCTTAATATAGAGGAAGAGCGGAAGTAATTTCAACTATTCTCTCTTCTATATTCGCAGAATAAATCGACCATTCCGCTCGCTCGCACCGAGAGCGCCGTTATCCGGCGTAATTAAACTTTTTTTTTTTTTTTCTATCCGTCGCGCGCGACGGAGGAGACGAAGACGAAGGTGCGAAGTGGAATATGTTCGCGTGGAGAGAGTTTTCGCGAAATCCGGGAGGATGCTGCTGCTGTACCGCTTGCGGAAAAGGCGCTGCAGCTTCGATGCGCCGTTAATCGAACGCGCCGGCAAAGTTCGTATAACTAATGACGGTGATTACTCAGTGTCACGTGCAATATTAAATTAGCCGTCGTTACCGCGTCGTGGGCGATCAGCGGAAGCGCATAATTCATATTGACGAGTAACGCGGCGGCAAAGTGAGGAAATCAATGTAACCGACGACGCGTCCGTATTAAACACGTTTTCCTTATAGAAGATGTCACGCAACAAATATGCAAATCGACACGACGACAATGAGATTGTATTGCTTACATAAAGAGACGAACACAATGTTGCGATACTTCTGTGTGTCGGAAACAAAAGTGTATTCATTCTTTTTTTCACGACACCGTGTCACCAGAGAGTGATTATTCTTGTGATTACGCGCTCCGTTTTTTCGGAAACAGAGCGCATAACACTTTTTTTCAAATATACATATTTGTCTAAATAAATAAAAAAATACAGTATATTTCGCGACATAATTAAATGTTAATTAACTGATCATCCCCCCGCGACCGAGTCTTTACGTCACTATCAGAGTCACGGCTTTGTTTCGGAGCTTGTTTCATTGCGCGGGGAATTATCGATGATATACGTGCGGTATACTAATTAATGGAGCCACGAGAAACGAATGGCGCGCTAGAGAATAATACGGTAACATGTCAGCTGATTTTTCTTCCCCGCACATGATTGTTCATCTCCCGCGGCATTTCGTGATTAAATGACGTTATTGTGTAAAAGATAAAATATAACTAAAATGTCAAATTGTTACGTATCTAAAAAAGTAGTTAAAAAAAAAATACTCCGAGAAATGATCTCAAATTCGAGAAAATTGTGATAAAGTTGATACAAGAATTAAAAAAAAAAAAAAACCACTATTTAATGAATAAGAAGCTAAATCAAGAAGTAAACAAAATGAGGAAAAAAAAACACTGTACAACCAAAATTGGTATCGAAACCCTGACGAGACAGATATTAGGAGAGGGATGCCGTATTCGCGGCTGCGAATGCCAGGAATTCCAAGGTTTCACGGAACAGAAAACTCAGAACTAGAGAGGTAGACATCGACGAGATCGTTTTTCCACCACGTCCTTCACACAGCAATTTAAATGATTATTGGATTCCTCGAGAATTTTCCTATCAATTAAATCGCGCGCGAGAAATGAGACCACGTAAATTCTAATGGAATCGTAGTCGCTCATTTCGTCCAATGTAAATCCGCTCTTTCAACTTTCCGTTATTATATAATAATGATATAATATTCCTGTGTGTGTAATGCGCTAAAAATATATATTAATTAAAATATTTAAAACTCTTTAACTCCGCACACATTTTCGCACGCAAGTTTTATTTTATCTATATAAAATATCAATTTTATATAGAAAAAGATAAATTTGTTGGACGTGTATACATGTAAGAATGAGAAAACGGAAATAAAACGAACGGGGCGAGTTGTATGAATATACATACAGCGAGGAAGAGGGTTAGTTCTCCGAGCACTTCGTGCGTCTTTGAACGAGGAAGTCGACGTAAGGTGATTAGCATTTTATCGTTCAGTGAGTTTTATCTTGTAAGAGGAGCTTCACCGAAAAATACGATAGACTGTCGTAAGGACGGAAAAACTCATAAATATGACATCGTTTGTGGTTTGTTTATTAAATTTTTAAAAAATTATATATAACCACCAATTTTTCTGTCGTTTTGCTATCACCTAAAAATATCATAAAAACCTGCTGAAAGAACAATACGCGGAGACTATTCGTCGAAGACCTTTTCAGCTTTTAACTACTTGAACGCGTAGAAAGAGAAACGCGAGACACAAAGGCCGGTGAAACTTAATTGAACAAAGTGCGGCGTCGCGAGGACTTTGCATAATGCAAGTAAAGTAAACGCACTTGTGTTACGAAAGTGGGAAAACAAATCGCTAACGTCGAGAAATTCTCGTTTTCTTCTCTCCCGATGCCCGTGAATTTTAATACAACTCGCGCGCGCAAGTCTCCTCTCGCGCACTTAATAAACTTCGTCCGCGTAACAATATCTGAAGAACTTCAGACGCGAACGCTTCCCTCTTTCCGTATGTTTCGAGATGGTTCCGACGATCGCGCGAACGACGCGTCCTTAAATATCTATTGTCTAGAGTTTACAACGCGGCCGCGGCGAAGAAGAGCTCATGCGTGATAAGCGCGCGCGACAGAAAAATACCATTTTTTTTTCCCGGCCGCAGTTTTTGTTATTATGTATGCACTTCGTACGGGTGTTTATTCGATGTACAGTGCGAACGTGACTATCCATCTCGGGTTGCAATTTCTTGTTCACTCGCTCGCTTGTTCGGCATTTGCTCTCGCGGTGAAGAAAAATGCCGGCGTCACATTTGCACGTTAAATCGGATAAAACGAGCGCTCGATTTACCGCGCTAAAAGTAACGCGCTATTTCAGTCATTTTGCAACACATTCTCTCTCCCTCTCGTTACACGAGAGAGAGAGACAGGCAGAAAAAGAGAAAAAATATATATATACACATGTATTCCGCATAAAACCGCGTTAAATTTTCACTGAAAATTTCTCAAATGAGAATTTTATAAACGTCACCTCTCACTTAATGCGTCATCAAAATTGCATTAAAAAATTTTTATTTTTATCCCGCATTTCGTTGCAACGTACACGCAAGAGAGCAAGATTATGCGTAATTAAATGTTAACGGCGCGCTTATCAAAGACGCTAAATATACTAGCGAAATTCGCAACTATTTAGGTAACTAACGCAAAAGCTACAGGATAAAAAGCGCGCAATTTTACGTGCCGTCGAGTCAACCTAGTAATCCCGCCGGGTTAATTTTGAGTCTCTTTAATTACGACATCAACCTGACGCTCACGGAAACTTGGTCGGGTAAATATAGAAAGTAAGAGCGAGAGAAAAAGAGAGAGAGAGAGAGACAGGGAATAAACGCGACAAGTTCGACGAATGACGGCAGCTTAACGTTTTCTTTTCGTTACGTAAACGTAGTTGACTCTTTCTGGCAACTCTAGAAACGCGGGCGCCGACTTGTAAAGCACGCCGTATCTCTCATTAAGAAGGAGGAAAATGGAGCAAGGTGAAGAATGGCACATGGAAGAGAACGAGCTTTTATACGTAGCGAGAGCATTCTTTACTACGTACTCTAGAGTACGTTGCTCTTCTCGCGCGTGAGTATTTCGTGAAACAATCGTTCTTCCGGGATGTTTTTCGCGTTTATCGTATCGTTTATTTCGACGATAAATAATTTCGCGCTTAAACGACCTCACACGCGAGAGAATGAGATTGGTGACCACACCCGAGATTAAAGTGTGTCGCGACAGCGGCACACAACGACGTCTGTACAACAAAATCGATGTTCACACGCGTGAAAAATTACGGAACGTATAAACACACGCGTTTGTGACTGATAACAATATTTCACTGCCGCGGTTAAACACATCGCGTGTGAAAATCGCATGGGAAAATCGATGGGAAAGCGTCCGACAGTTCGCGTGATCCGCGCTGCAACCGAATCGAATTTGTTCAAACGTGGAATATAACGTAAGAATTTCCCGCGCGATTATTTTTACGTCAGCACGAATCGCAAACGCACGGGAAACACTACGTTCTCTGATTCAGTTTCGCTCGTCCGTGAAATTCGTCTCTTTTGAGAAAATGTTACATAAGTCGCGTGATTCCGGAGACATTATACGCTCCGAAGTTTGTGTGTTCCCGTTAAAATAGATAACCTAACCAGAGAGAGAGAGAGAAGAAGAGAGAGAGAGAGACATAACCTTGCGATCGGTGACCCGATTCACTTGGCACGAAGATATGAGGCCGCGGGCGCTTCGATGGCCCACTTTTCGAACTTGGTAAAAGTGATAGGGCACTTGCGTGGTCCACGTCTGACAATAGACGAGCGGAAAAGGCCGACATTGTTATGCGGAACAATGAGTCCGTACAATTCTGTATTCTCTTTCCGATAAAAGTATCGCTTTGACACGCGTGTCAAACCGATACCGCGTGTGTAGTTTTCTTATCAACGTCGCGCGCGCGTAAAAATTAATAAAACCTTATCTCGAAACGACGAAATTACGCTACCGCGTCAATGAGATCTGTAATTTTATCACTTGCTTGCTTCGAACATTATCTTTGTCGCAAGATTAGACCCGAATTTTTAATAAATTGATAAAAATTTATCGATATAACACGTTTTTACACAGATGCAGAAGCAAATCAAGAAGAGAGCGCGTCGACGATAACAGCAAATAATACACCGACAGAAAATCCCACGGTTTTTCTCTCGATAAAAAAATCAAGCGTATTTGGAGCAATCGGGACAAAATTGTCATCCGGTTTACGATCGGTTCAAATGACGAATCGCTCGAGGCCGCGCGAAAGCGATGCTGATTGCACGAGGCGCGCGCGTCCTGTTCCGCCTCGCAACGAGAATGCGACGCAAGTGATTCGCGGGAACGATCGATCGCGCCGCATACATTCTCCTGCCAATACGTCGATAAATCATCCTGACAGGACGAGAGAAAAGTTTTTAGGGAAGACGAAGGAACCACTGGTGTGGTCTTAGACGAGCAAAAACGGGCTCGGATTTGCCGAAGCTCGTCGCCGGTATGCGACTCTGTTTCTTCTTTTTTTTCCCCTCTCCCGCCCTTTCGACAGAGAAGAACTTCGTCTTCTTTCCAGAGAGAACGAAGTGTAAGTAAAGCGTCCGCGATGATCGTGAGAACTCTTGGTGCACACATGACTCCGGATCACATGTTCCGAATGTCTGCCGATCCGTGACACACTCGCGGATATACGCGGAAATATTTGATCGATACCGGAGAAATCGGTTTAATTGCAGTCGCGCAATTCGCGCGATCTTTTGTCACGTCGCGCACTCAGTCGCGCAGTTGTCTGATGACGAGCGAGAAAAGTTTTTGTTGCGGACCGAAGCTAAGGCGAGAAGAAACGACGCGATTTTCCGCGGCTCGTTAATCGCGCATGAAGAAAAGACGAGAATCGAACGGAGCCGCCGCGCGGACATTCCTTTAGGCTCGAGTGATTACGTCGAGAGGAGAGGCGCGTAAAAAGCCGCGCGCGACCGATTCTTCGGAAGATTCCGACGAAAGTTCCTCGTCCAGGTGAACTTTCATTACGTACGTCGTAATTTCGTTTTCCCGGTCTCCCTCTATTCCGGTCCGTCGTGAGGACTTAGAGAGAGGCTGTGATTGGAAAAGTTCGCGAGTCGGAATCAAGTGCTCTCTTTCTCTCTCTCTCTCTTTTTCTTTCTATCGTCTTCGATGTTGGACAGCGAACGCATACGATTATATCGACGACTTCGAGTCATAAATTCTCGCGGGAAGAGAACTCTCTCGATCGGCTCGATCTAAATGCCGATGAAAGTAACGAGTTCCGTAAATTAAAGAAGTGCGCCTCTCTCTTTCTCTCTCTCTCTCTCTCTCTCTCTATCTCTTTCGCGCGCGAACTTTAATCACTGTACTTTCAGGCGTGATTATCAAAAACGGCCACGGCGACCAGCCTGTCAGTTACCGAGCCGTTAATCTTTCTCGGACATTTGCAAAGTATTGCTCGCGGGACCATCAATCTTTCGAATATTTCTTCTACATTTTGCCAACAAATGAAGTAAGAGTGATAAATGACAACGCGGCGAGTCGTTTCGTTGAGAAAAAAAAATGATAACAGGACTCATAATTATATACGCAATTATGCAATCGTGTATAAGCGCGCTAAAAAATACAACGCGAAAAAAAAGAAAAAAATTGAAAGAAAAATATATCGTCTTTCACAAAACATCGTTTGTTTGGGATTTTCCATTATATAAAACGAGCCGTTTTGTGCTAAAAACGAACAACAAGACTCATAATTATAGACGCAATTATGTAACTCGCGAGTACCAAAGACAGCGCAATAAAAAAAAAAAAAAACCGCAAAAATATCGCCTTTCAGTTTGGCAAAACATCTTCCGTTACACGTCCTGTTACAATACAACGAGCCGTTCTCTATTGAAAACTGATACGCAACTCACTATGATACGCAATTAACGCAGCATGTGTATACGAAGAGAGTAAAAATATCGCGACGAAAAGTTTACTTGAACACATCTTTCTCATCGCGTGCTCTATCGTCAGAAAAATCTTCCTTCCCATTCTTCGGAGCACAGACGGTGTTTTCTTGTCCGCGTACAGAGAACACGTAGCGTGCCAGAGACGCGCCGCAGCATCCGCGGTCAAGGTAAAGACGGCGATCTATTTACGATCCGCCTTTACGTCCTTCCGGATAGTACGCACGTAGCTCGCGACGTGAATGGCAATTCGCTTCTCTGAACGGGATCATTCAGACGGCGCGTCACGCGACTCGATGCTGACCGTGTGTGTCGGCGATGCACACGTCGTTGTCGTCGCGTCGCGCACGTTTCGCGCGGACCGAAGCTTTTATGTGTGTGTATTTAGCGCAAGAGAACGAGATTCGGATTCTTCCCCGAGCGTATGTGTGTTCGCATCCCGCGTTATTCGCACGTGCGCTCGCTGAATGGCATTTCGCACGCGCGGAATGCAAAGAGCCGGCAACGCGTCGGGAGGACGTAGACAAATTGCAAAATCGCGCAAACCGACGTTGAAGTTTCCGGGCGCGAAACTCGAGTCGCGCGTTATTATTGCGAACGTCGCATTGTGTTATTGTTGTTGTTGTGTGTCGGAGAAGAATCGCTCCGAGAAATCGACCCGAGCGAGCGCGGATCGTAAATCATTCTTTTTCATTTGCGTTATTCATCCATCACGACGTTTATGAATATTATTGCAATTGACGCGAGCAACAGCAAGTACACACAGCTGTGTTATTGAATGTTAATAGACATCTGTTAAACACTCTCGCGTGATCGAAAACAAACGCTTGTCGAGGCTGCGATATACACGACTCACGGTCACACCAAAGTGTGTATCTTTCGCGACACAAAGTACGTATATGCAAGTACTATAACGGAATTTGCAAATGACGTGAGTTCTGCGAATGTGAATCGGCTGTGCAAACATCACGTTGGGACGCGACGAAACGACGCGGAATTCGCAGGCGGCCGGCGCAGATTCGAGAGACGCGAGATAATACATTGCGCGATGATCCGCGTTGACCTTTCGCGTGCCGCCGGTAGCTGTATCGCGTTTAGCATGATTGCCGGGGAATGGCCAAACGTAACGGTAATCCAATTGTTGCCGATCGCGCGATAACAACAGTATAGTGTGCGGTCACCGCGAGCGATACCCGAACGCTTTTGATATCAAAAGCCGGCGCGACCCCAGAATTCGACGAATTAACGCAAAGAACAACACGATAAACGTTAATTAGACGAAAATGGAAATTTATTTATTTCATTTCGTTGATACGCACGAGTTTCCTCGATGTCTCCGCGATTCGCGGCGGAATTATAATTTTACGACAATTCATTAGTCAATGTTATTTGCAATTACCCACGATAAAATTCTGTTCCGTGTCAGTTTGTCTGACCTGATGTAAAAAAAAAAAAAAAAAAAAGATCGGAAATAAATCCTTTCCCGGAGAAAAACACGCGCTCTCAAATATGTAATTCGAGCGACGATCGAATTGCGCCTCGTAATAAGAACCGCTAAAAGTCAGCGAATTTAGCCGCCGCGATAATTCTCTGTCTCTTTCGCGTGAAATCCTCCGTCGCGAACGAGCAGAACGACATCGCGAGCACACAAAAAGTTTCCCTCACCGAGACATTTTATTCACGTACACGTGACTTCGTCCTCAAACTGCTCACCGGCCTGCCCATTATTTTTTCAGGCGTGCTAATATCCCCAAGTCAAGCCCGGATCGACGCGACGTGACGTCGTCATCGTCGTCGTCGCCGCTGCGACAGCCCCCGGGCTGAGTTTTCACCGCTTCCTCTTTATTTCCTTACGCGACAGTTTACTCCGTTTTCCCGAAACGACCGACCCGCCTCTCTCGCGCGCTCTTCCTTGATTGCAGCTATCGAGGTAACTCCTTGCATAATGCAAATCGGCCTAACGCGAGAGAAGCGAGAGAGATAGAAAGAGAAAGGATTAAAATAGAGAGCGAGAAACGAAGAGTGTCGGAGAGGGACAGAAGAGGATATAAAAGGCTGTACAAGAGTGCAATTTAAATTTTCGGACTGACTCACCGCAGCGGGAACTTTTTCAATGTATACAGTTTTAAAAGCCCCCGCCGTGCCGCCCTGTTGCCCGGCCTTGCATAATGCAAAGTGGCTTCTCGTATCATCCCCCGCTCGCTTTGCTCGCGTGGCCGCGACTATCCGAGGAGGTTCGTGAATTTACACGAGCGTGGAATATGCGAGGCGAGGTCGGCGTCGCGTCACCATTTAGCGCGACGTTCTTTCTTTTTTTTTTTTTTCTTTTTCTGTCGCTCCTCCTCGTCGCGGAACACTTTAAAACCAAGTGCTAGATTTACGACTCCATCTCCTTTTTTCTCTCTCCCTCTCTCTTTCTCTCTGCGATTTCTCTGAAATTTTATACTCTTTTTTTTTTTTTTTTTTTACGCAGAGGTCGATTCAGCAAAAGGCACCGAGAGATTCTCGAGTATTAGAATTTCATATTCGCCGCGCGATAGCCGTCCCGGCTCTTCTTACGGTTTTCCGTTCTCGTGAATAGAGAGGCTGGTTAAATGAAAAAAAATTAAAACGACCGATAAATGTCAAACGCGGAGCTTTCCGAGGTGCTTTTTACACGTGGTCATCACGAGACCTCGCGGAATATTTTTCTTCTCGACCAAGAATGCAAATAAGTTTCCCGCGACGCAGATATCGTGCGAAGTAATAATTGCGAGCGTAAGTTTTGCCACGCGAATTTATCGGTGATATTGTAATCAAGTTCGAGGATTTAAATAAACATTTTGAAATGTATTTGCAATCCTGTCATTTTTCTATGAATAAATTTCAAGTCGGGAATTAAAATCCGGGAGCTTTTTTTCAGAAGACGGAAATTGTTTTCAACTACCTCGCCGGATCGGGATATTTTTGTATCTTGAATGTTAAACGAAACGTACGACAAGAAAGAAAAACAGGTTTTCTATGCAATGCACGTTCGGCGGGATCAATAAAATTGCGAGAAGACAAACAAATGCAACCGAGACGCAGCGTTGCAATTTATCGGGCGGCAATCTACGCGTGTGCGGGGACACGATCGCGATAATTGCAAATATGCGCGGGAATGTAAATAAAATCAAATAATTATTTATTGTAAAATGTATTAATTATAACTCATTTTGATAGTGATTATGATAATTTTGCCGATGTTTGGACACGAATGAGAAAACTGATACAAACAAATAAATAAATGCGCATTCCGCTTAATTACCATTCATCGAATTGAAGTTGTTCGAAATTCATGTTCAAATTCACGTAAATTATTGTTATCGCTAGCTGTACTCGCGAGTATATCTCGCGATAAAAGATATCATCACGTGTCACAGACTTTTGAAACAAACAAGCCGAAACTTGACTTATTTTTCAAACTTTCGACTTATTATTTTTCTCGTCATCATGTGTGTTCACGTAGTGATAATATTACGAAGAGAAATTTCAATAGTAATTACTTTTTTAAATTAAAAAAACAGAACCCAACGAAGTGTCGCGCCATTAAAACTTACCGCTGAAAAATCATTAAACGCAACGAACTCCGCTTTAAACATCTAGGTTTTTTTTTAAATTCGTTATATTGAAATAAGCCGCAAATATAAATTTGTTTTGCGACAACAAACGCACGGCAACGGTGATATCGCGATGCGGTGCAAAACTAAGTTGAAGATAAAGAGTGACACTTTTCTCGCGAATATACACGTAATTTCAAAAAGTTCAAAGTCTAAAAAAAGATCTGAGATTCACTGCAAATAACTATCTCGTTACTCTGGCACGCTATAAATAGACACCTGAACGGCCTTGGTCAACCTTCTTCGGGTCGTCGGCTCCGACCTGGCATCCTCACATATATCGTATAAAGAGATTGTTCTCCTCGACTAAATTAAAATTCGCGGAAATTGTGAACGCGGGATTTTCTCGGTAAGAATTTCTGGATAATGTTCACATGCAAAGCGAAAACAAACACGCGTTGTTGTGAAAATCATTTTTGACGTATTATTTGCATTTTTAAAAAATCGATAAACATTTTGTTTACTTTTTTTAATAAATAAACTTCTATATATTAATATATCAAATGTGTCCTAAAATAAAAGTTTGTCAAAACTTTTAAACAAAAAATTGATTCAGAAAAATTAATTGAACTAAACTTCTGTTTATATTTCTGCAATTTAATTCGAGAATATTCTTGAAAAACTTTTGACGTGCATTTTTGAATACCAAAAACCGCTTAACAATAGCAATTTTTTTTCTTTTTTTCGCGTGCGCGAAAAACGCAGCAGCTTTCAACATCAAACACTCATAATCCCGACAAACGAGAGCAATTAGATGAAGCGCCGCACAAAGGAATCGACCGAAAATATTCTATTCGTCATTTCTTTCCGCTGAATATGAACGAATTAAGATTTAATGATCTCGCGGAAAATCACCGTGTGCGGAGAGAATAGTCGTTTCCCTACACTAAAAATCGAGCTTTGGCCGCCGGACACGTCCAGGAAAATTGTGTCGCCGCGCTTGTTCGATTTCAGAACTGCGTTGAACCGAAAAATCGCCCCGGATATCTCATTTGCTTTCTCTTCTTCTGCGCATACACGCGCAGTCAATTTGGTGGATCAGCCCCGCGTGATTTCGTTTTTTTTATTCGAAAACATATTTCTATCCTCCGTCGTTAACGACGGCTGAACTGCGAATAACGTAATTGCGATAAGATAAAAAGACAGAGCATAGTTTAATGTAAAAAAAGATTTCGTCGCAGCATCGAACATCCTGCACGCGGAAAAACTTTCGTCGTAATAAATAATTCGCTCCATTTCCCGTCTGAGAGATGTCTAAACAGGACGCGAGACTACAATATTTACGCCTCAATTTGTATCTCACGACGTGACGTAAAAATAACAGAAAAGTCGATACGTCGATTGACGATTTACCGCATTTTATCTTATCGCGTTTGTGTTGCAACACAAACTAGTGATTTAAGACTTTCAATACTTTACCAACTTCCTTCCTCAACGAGGGAGAAAAAGACGAAAGTCCTCTGTCGATTCTGATGAAATCTCCAAGTGTGTATCACAGTTTTTATCACAGAAACGTAGGCAGGCAGTGTATTCGGTAGGATGTGTATCCTGGTCGGGAAGTGCTCTCGAGTTATCTCACTTCTTGACACGAAGTTGATCACTTGGCATACAAACTTTCGATGTGTGTGTGTTTGTGTGTCGCGCGACACACTCTCGACAAATTACACGCCGTCAAAGAACGATTATTAAAACGTTAAAATATATCCCCGTATGACACAATCCGCAAAGAGCGAGATCGACGATGCGCGTCTGTTCGAGTGAATAATATCGCGAGTTGTTATCTCGGTCCGCGTGAACGTTACGTGAGTTTTTTCTTCGCGGCACAGAACGACGAGGAAGATAAAAAATTCTCTTCCGAGAGTTTCTCGCGCGCGGCGAAATTCGGTACGACACTCGCGATGACCGACGCGATTGCTATTTATCGTGCAGCGATTGGAGCGTTTTAAAAGGTCATGCACGGAGACTGTTGCATGTATCTTTACGCGCGAACTTCCGAATGCTCTTCAACGTTCAACGATCTTGGCAAGTCGATTATTGTTACGGCGGCGGGTTTCGAGCCCCGTCACTGTCGCCGAAACTGGAGCAGCACGTTAGCCGTTCGATTGCAAAGCCCTCTGCGTAAGCCGGACGCCAGTAACAATGGCGATAATTATCGATAATCGATGTATAATGTGTATCGTGCCGCGAAACGGGCTGAATGAGAACGCGGGCCCGGAAGGGTCCGTTCGTGCGATGAATGCGTGACGATAACAAAATCCGCGACCGACAATCTATGGACACGCGCGCCGTCGCCGTCCACGTCAATTCGCGTTACAATAGCCCGTGAGTTGATTCACGCGGATGCGTTGCGTTCACAATGTGACCGTGAACACGACGCCTACAGTCAGATCGCACAATGTCAACAGCGTCAAATCGTTTTCTAATGGCGACGAACTACTCGATTATTTTCTTTTTCGGAACAAACCGTGACACAAGAGTCACACAAGACACACTTTTACGTTCAGGACGCGCTTCTTTGTCAAAGATCCGGTTTTTCGTCGAGCTCTACCTGTCGTCAACGTGCGATCTCTTCGCCGTAAGAGAATTTTCTTATTCGAACTTCGATTCGTTTTCACTCATAGAAACACTTGAGTGGAATGTCAGAAACGCTCGGAATGTCGCGCATCGACTTTCGATACGCGCGGCCACCTTCCGATCGGTGTTTCCCGGGAAGAACGATCGAAACGACTCGCACTTGTGCCGCACACGTTGCCGCCGTCTCAATCGCGCGCACTTCAACAGCACATCGACGCATTCGTTGCACACGGTGTGAATTCTTCGCGTTCCGCGGCGAGGAAAAAAACTGACGGATGATGGAAAACGAGACGGGATGAAAGTGAGACAGCACGTCCGCGCGCAACCGAGTCCGTTGAGACACTGTCGCGCGACTCCGAAACAGAGATGCCAGATCGTGGACTTAGTAAGCACGCAGCAGCAAGTGGAAGGGATACGCACACAGGCGAACAGCCGTGTACGTGTGCGCT
>QVNW01001849.1:0-29237 GCA_014825475.1 Pseudomyrmex flavicornis
CACGACGTAAATAAACACTGCAATTGCGTAGTAGATACTTTTTATATCGCTACGAACGTGTTCCGAAACATATTTTCGATCAAATTCGAGAAGTCGCGAGAGTCTGGCAAACATGGCGAATATACCGACGGAACACTCTTATGCGTAAGAATGAATTTAGATTAATAATCGCAAAAAGCGATTTCGAGTCGTTCCTTTCGACGTCCGAGAACAAAGAGAACACGCTCGTCGAATAAACAACGCGAGATATACGCCATGTTTTGCAAGAAATCCGCGAAGGGAACGCCACGACGCCATGACATCCTTGCGCCGTCAACAACAAACACTTCAGTCGCACATTCTGAAATCATCAATGCGCGATCGATCGCGATCACACACGGTAAATAACACGTCGATACGATTGCACGTCGTTAGATTCGGCAATCCCACTAGTTTGTCCGCGAAATTCGCTCAGAACGAGCAAAAAGAACGACGAAACACAGAAGTCCCTAGCTAATGTTCGCAAATTTTTCCTCCGTATTGTTTACGTAATCCCCATCAATCTTCTGGAAGTGCTTCGACGAAACGAGCGTCCGCGTTATCTTCGCATAAACAAATGTTGAACACTTCTCTCTACCTCACTCATACTCAATGATTCTCACTTTCGCCCCAGCAATTTTCGACAACACAACATCCCTCTCGATATTCTTTACGTCGCGGATGCGAACATTAGCGACGAACTACTGTACAATAATAATAATTTCTGATATTAGATAGAACGAATATGTGTATAAAACAAGACGCGTATATTTTTATAAAATTTAAATGTTCTGTATCTTCTATAAAGAGCGCGAAACACGTTTCGTAAAACACGCGTTTGTCATCGACGCGAAACCACCACCAAGAAAAACGTCGTGCCCAGGGAAAAGTCGGATGGACGATTTTCAAGCGTGAATTACGACGAGTTATATACACACGAGGGGGAACAAAAGCGAAGCGAGTGCGCGAAGATTAAAGGAGCAAATGGGAGAAAGACGCGAAGTGGAAATTGCGCGGGGGAGGGAAAATCCGACGTCGATATCCCTGTCGGCCGAGGAAATCGGCGGACGATGGGAGAGTTAGCGATACAGCGAGGATCCGATAACTAAACCAATTATCACGATGCCGATGAGGAAGTTTTAATCCGTTCGCCCGCCACCGCGAATTTCACGATGTGGAAATTTTTCTTCCGATCGTCTCTCTTTTTCTCTCCCTCTCTCTCTCCGCGCGTTATCGCGCGCTCTCTTGTAACTTTGTTTCTTCTTTGTCCTTGCCTTCGAACGACTCCGTGTCTGTCGTCACTGAGTCGTTGTAATCGACCGATATTTCGCACCGAGCTTTTCTGTCGTACATTCAAATAGCTACCTGTTCGAAATAGAGCGCGCCTTGTGAACTGAAAGAAGCAACCGAGATTTTACATTACTTTAACAATTTTGTGTATTTTTCTCTCACAAATGGCACATTGGATTTTAATCCGCGAATCGCGGCGGGATTTGTCGAATTCAAGAACTTTTCGCACGCAATAATAAATCATTCGAAACAAGACGAACGTATGTATACGTGGTTTATGTGAAATAAAAGAGATGTACATTGATAACAGTCACATACGCCAAAAATAATTATTATTGCTGTTCGAGTTAACATTGCGAAACATTTGACTATTTATCGATCTAACGAACGCGCAGTGCCCATCGATGAAACACGCTTCCTGGCTTGACCAATACCGCAATAGCTCAAATTACGCGTATGCGTGCATTGTGTCATTCGATAACTGTGAATGCGATACGTCGACACACAGATGCTCTGAAATCTATATCCGAACTCGAACTACAAGCGCCTCGCTTTTGTGCATAACGCAATATATCGGCGAGAAGTGGAGCGGAAGAAACGAAAAAAAACCTTCCCCGAAAAAAAAAACAGAAATAGAAACAGTACAAATCGCGGACAATGTGAAGACAGGTGGCCTTTTCATCGCGCGCGAGACGATGGTTGACGTGTTCGGCGGCATTCCTTTCGGCATGCGCTGCGGGTATTCACGTCATTCGGCTATTCATAGTTGAGTAATCAAACTTTAACGCCGCCGCGAAACGCCCGACGACGCTTCCGGACGAAATAGGTTCGATGGAGATTGATCGCCCCGACCATTTGCGGTTTGCGCTAAGTCCTCCAATCGGATCTATCTACGTCCACTCGTGGTGCAACGCGCGAAATTAGATCTTCGTTCCATTACATCGCGGTGAACAAAAAGAAGTTCGCCAGATGCAGCCACATTTGTCACGATTTTCGCACGGGTACAGAGAGGGGAGAAAGGAATGGGTGGTGCTTGCACTTAGACGGGGAATTTTTCTCTCAAAATGTCTTTCTCCGAAATGTCATCGGCACAATCGAGGATAAAATAAGAATGAAGACGATCGAAATGGCTTGGGGGAACAAGTATTTTATGTTTCGATAAGTAAATGCCGTTCGACAAAACATCTCGCGAAAGACATATGATCACTAGATGCAAATCATGCTTCAAAATATTGTTTTGAGTTTTAAGAAAGTTTTAAGAAAGTTTTGGTACATCCTGCAGAGATATCAAACATACTTGGCGTATAATACACTGATGTCCGAAGTTTAATTATGGATCAAATGCAACATTTTGTTTAACTGAAATTTGAAAAATGTCAAATATACTTACATCTATAATATACTTACTTCAAATAGTTAAAAATCTCTTTTATATGATTTAACATATCTAAATGTACAATATATAAAAAATTGTATTGTACATTTTGCAGCATTCTGAATAAAAATATTTACTTTTTTTAATTTTAATTTTTATCTTTAAGATGATTTAGCAAATTTATGATAAATTATTAAACCACTTTCTTTCAATCGCGGGTTTTTCTTCTTTTTTTTTTTTTTTTTTTTTTTTTTTTTCATTCTCAGTACAGTCCTTATTTAGCATCGTCCCGACATGATTCTCAACGGTCTCTGCGGTATCGAGAACGTGACATCTGTGACATTTCCTTGAAATTTTATCCTACATGCAACGATAATGTGCACGTGCAATATATCGCGCATCCCTTATTTTAAAGCTCGAGCGCTGAATCATACAGTCGTGATATATTTGCCGAAGGTTGCATGAAAATTCGAGCAAAAATCCGGCGGCGGTAAAATACACTTTTACGAGAGAAACTCCTTGTTTTTGCTGATGACACGTTGCGCGACACCAAACAAATTTTCAAGATCACGTGTGCGTTTCTTACCTGTGGCGGGTAAACTCACGCGTGAGCTCTCCCCTCGCAGGAAATTCGCCCGAGAAAGCACGATATTTCACGTGCCTCGATCGATTCCGCGGTGGAAACTAATTGCAGTTCCGAGAATTCTTTGCGTTAACTCGGCGCGGCGCTTACGCGGTCGTAATCGCGAAACCTCCGCGGAGAAGGAGAAAACGTCAAATTGCGTTCGCATACGTATACGCGCGGCTTTACTACTTCGCCTGAACAAACTCTACCTCACGGAGTAATCATTTCTCTGAACAAATCGCCGATCCGTGACTTACGAACATTTTCGACGTAACACACATTTATATAACGTCGACTGAACCTTGATGATTTTTTTTTCTCGGCGTATTTAAAAATGTCAGTCTCGTATTCACACACAGCGCAAATGTTGTCATTCTTGTTAATGACGGTTTTCTAATTTCGAGTGCTCTCGCTGCAAACGCTTCATTATCGCGACGTCTGAATACATATTTTACATTTTCGTTACGTTAAAATATCAAGAAAGGAGAGATTTTCGAGAGCGCGTATTTTACACGAAGCTTGCACTTGAACGTATGGCTTGCGTAAGCTTGCGCTCACGTATATCTTCAATAGATAGTAGTGTTTTTTTTTTATATTCGATCTACTTACATTATTTTAATAATTTTTTTTTAATTCAATCGCAAGAGCGAATAAAAAAAAAATTATTCTTCGTAATTCTGATTCGTTGAAGTCTCACGTTTCATTAATCTTCGCTCTAGAATCCACGTCGTAGGGTGCACGAGCGAACATACGCGCGTCACCCTCTCATTCAAGGGTTACCGCGCGTGGGGAATGAAGTTAACGGGCGAACACCGCGGCGCGGTCGGATTTTCTTCCTTCCTGGATCCTCCGCGACGCTTCCTCCTTTCGAGATGAATAGCCCCGGAGAAGGGCGTTACAAGCTCGTTCGTGACGTAGTGCGCCCTCGTCGCGCTGGTTACATTGTATTAACGTGCCGTGCCGCCTATTCGTCGTCGGGCCGGATGCCCGCTCACTAATGTCGCGTAAAAAACTCGCAATAATTCTTAGCAGCTGCGGTCTCCTTCTCACGTGCTGTACTCTAGTACACCCTCATCCTTCCCTTCCCGCTCTCTTCTTAGTCGTCCTTTTCTGGCCCTCGGCGCTCGTATTGCGCTGCAAATCAGGCCGCCTTAATGGGATTATACCGCGGCGTAGCACCCCGGCGTAGCGGGAAACTACTTCGACGAGCTTTATGATCGAGATTTTCATAAAAGAGACCCCGTCGGTTGGCGAAGGGGGAGAAAGGTTCTAAGCGCCGTGCAGGTAGATATATTTCATTTTCAAGGACGGGAAGAGAGAAGAGCGGAGTGTCCGCGAGGCTCGCGCCGCGGAAGTTCGGCCGTGATTTAAGCGGCCGCGCGCGGTTCTTCGAAAGTCGTGGAAGCATTATAAAAAAGTGAATACTTACTCCTCCCGGCTCGAGGAGGCGAGTAACTGGCGGTTTATTAGACTACATCGCGGTTGCGGTTAAGCATCGTCGTTGAAACTATTCTGGCGCTGCGCGAAAGACGTGTGCGCTGTTGCGTATCCTCGATCGATGGTGTGCTTTATGACACGAAAGAGAGGGAGAGAGAGAGAGAGAGAGCGAGAGCGAGAGCGAGAGAAAAAGAGAACTGTTTAATTTGACTTTTTATAACGCGGGATACACTGAATCCTAATTCAGGGAGTTGACGAGCAGGTTAACTCCCGCTTGACGCAAACACTTTTCATTAATGTAAAAAGGTTTAATGTAAATAGCGCATTTGACGTGAAACTTTTACACTCTTCGATGATTACGGTCCGTGGCAGAAAATAAAGCCGTCCGTGTTTTACCATGTCGAGGTAATTTCGAAAAACGCATAGCTAATACGCTGATTAAAACGCTGATTGCGTAAAACAACTTGCGGATTTACTACGCAAATCGAAAACGCGCCGAGCACATCCCTAATTTTTTGAACCATTATTCTCCGGCAAATAAATTTATTTTAATTTAACTTTACATATATTTCACGTGCGCGCGGAGGAACAATGTCGCGTAATGAAATCAGCATTTCGCTTGTGCGCGCGGTCAAAAATGGCTGACTTAAAACGCTGGAATTTCGCTGGCTGCGCTCATATACGTCCGAGCATTTCCGGTCGCTTGATCTCGCCATTACGTACGTCAGATTTACGCGCCGGCGCCGCGAGATATCGTCGCCTTCATCAGTCACGAGTAAACATTGGCGACAGCTGATTTGCTAATTGGTACCATACATCTGAGCCCAGCCTTTGGATATCCGGGTATACAATCGCCATAGAGCCGCTAATTCGGCCGCAAATAGCGCCGGTAAATTGCCAATCCTGCGATTAATCGAATTCGATTGGATCCTAGGTTGAAACTCGATTATGTAGGCGCAGCCGGAGTCTACTTTTCCGATCGATCGCTGCGCGGTGGTACGTATGATCGATTGCCCGCGCTGTATACTGCAATGCGCGTTTGACATCGATTTCCGTAACGTATTCTCCACAAATGTTGTCAATTTTGCAAGGCGATTTGAATTCTCAGTATTAGTCAAAGATCTCTCTTGAATGCGCGTATATAATAGAAATAGAATGCATAAATAGCAAACCTTTTGTAGATAGATAGATAGAAAGAGAGAGAGAAAGAGAGAGAGAGAGAGTGTGTGTGTGTGTATTTGAAATGATAATCTGTTGTAATTTATAAACAGGAATCTAGGATGAAAGCGTTAAAGTTTAACTGTGTTTAACTATTTGCGCGCGCGCTGGACATTCAACTTACCATCCCTCATTGCGGTCGGAGATAATTGCATCAGCGCGTCGCCGTGCCCCGGGGGCACAGCGTACCCTGTTTCGTGATGAAAATAATGGGATTTCCAGCGGAATGTCTCTGTAGAGCGTTTATTGTATTATTTGCGCAAAACGTAGTCCGCGTTTGCTTTAAAAAGGGTCAGAATCAAGTGGTTCGAGTGACCGAATAGCACGCATATTTCCATTATGCGATTCATTTGCGCTTTAACAAGGAATCCGTGCCAAATGCTAAAGTTCCGAAATCGGATTCGCGCGTTAATTGCACAAATTTTGGGAGCGCGGGAAGGCTTTTGCGACGAGAATTCGCGACAACAATGGTTCGACGATATCGAGATTAGGTTTTCTCTTCTCTTCTTCTCTCTCTCTCTCTCTCTCTTTCTCTCTCTCTCTTTCTCTTCAACAATTACCTTCGGCCGCGGGTTAATCTATCAATGTCAGCCGCGTTATCCGCTGTTACTAACGCGGATTCAAGAGCTCGGCCAATATTACATGGACGATGTTACGTAACTTGCGCCGGCTCGAGTGACGGCGGTATGTGGCGCGCGTAAAAGTGCCGGAATAATTACCACGTCCGAATAAGCAATGAAAGGATTTTAAAGAGCGCTCGGCTTTCCTGAATACTTAGGGAAACGTAGCGTGTAACAGTTCTAACGGGCTTGCCTCGCGATTCTACGAGATTCGCTCTACTCGCGCTGTATTCGCGGTGACCCGTATATATATATATATATATATTTTTTTTTTTACATCGCGCCCGGGCGAGAACGGTCGAGAAACCACGAGAAAGAGAGCGCTGTTGGAAATTTGCCCATTTCTGTGTCACATGTATATATGCATACGTTGGTACATATATAATACGAATACACAGCGCTGTCGTTTCGAGTTTTGTTTAATTTTAAAGCGCGTATTTACCCGTCGATTTCCGTCGTTGTTTATTTATTTATCGGTCCGCGGCGATTACGCTTGTTAATATCAAAACGCGTCATTAGCATGCATCTCTGATACGCGGTGCGAAATTGCGGCGTACGGATTACAAAAATATTTGGGTTAGGTATTAATAATGAGTTAACAATTTGTATTCTTTCCGTTTCTTTCTTTGCGCAACTAAAACTATCTGGAGGAATAATAGGTCGCGATGGCTACGATGGGAGAAGATGTTGTTTCCGCGCGCGCGGCTTACGCGAGACAGTTTAATGCCTTATGAATAAAGGCAATAAGCCATCTTGTTCTTGCACTGTCTCTCAAGTCGTTTCGCTTTGCCGGGCTCTTTTCAATAATAAGATGTTGCTCGTTAGAAATAAGACTCTCTTCTTGCTCTTAACCATCCCAGGATGCGGAAATAGAAGACTTTCATTATAGTATGGAAGTTAATTGGACGCAATTATATATCTTGCGCTATCAAGAGTAAATATATATATATATATATATGTTATATATATGAAATACCAGCTTTTTTTTATATAAATGATAATTAGCAATATAATTATCTTACCGCAATGAAAAAAACTATTGCAGTTTCACAAATCTTTCTGTCACAATTATTTTTCCTAATTACTTTTTCACTCGTGCACACTTTTTAGTATATTTAATATATTTTATTTTTGTCATAATTGTGACGCGCTTTTTTGTGCTTGAAAATTTTATTACACGAATAATTCTTCTGAAAAGTGAACGATTTCACGGTTACTGTAACATGCTCTTTTCATTTAATACAGACGAATTATTTCGCGAAATTATTTTCGTCACATTGAAATGTTATTTATTGTGACGTTCTTATACAGGAAATTCTCCCGGAAAAGCCGGAGGAAAAATCATTTGTTTGCAGGGAAAGAAAAGATAGATGGATGGTGGGTTGTGGGCTCTATGCACACACACACACATACACATCACTCTCTCTCTCTCTCTCTCTTGTATAATAAATTAAAATCCTAAACACTCCGTCGCGCGCGACAACGGCACGCGATGTGCATTTTGCATTTAAACTTATGTAAGCACTCAGCGCCGGCGTCTCGCTGCGTTACATCAGCGTCTCGTAAGGATGTAAAGCGCGTATCGTCGATGCCGCTTTCCATCGAAAAGCTCCGAGCAGTTTTATCCCTCCTCCTTCCCTCTCCCACCCTTTTGTCCGCTGTCGATTTACTTCCGCGAGCTGCCGTTTCGCGAGTCGTTTTCTCGCTCCCTCCGTCTCCCCCTCGTCCTTGCTTTCTTTTTTCCCCGAGACGCTGATGCTCGTTTTCGCTGAAAAATGAGCGCTTCTTGCGGCCGCGCGGTCGTTCGTCGAATTGCGAGTCGTAAATTAGCTCGCGCTCGAGACGGACGTTGGTGCACGGAAGGGAGGGAGAGAAAAAAAAATATGTTCCAGCGCAGAAATCCATCCTTGCCGGATGGATGCGCGAAGAAGAGTGTGCGGATATAGAGGAGCCGCAGAACCGCAGAGAGGACGGAAAGAAATTCGACCCTATCGAGCGAAGCGCGTCGATCCTCGATCTTTTTCGCCGATCTGCTTTCGGATGCAGCGCATCCGGTCAAGTTTTCTCGGCGTGTTTTTTTTTCTCGAACTCGATCAGCGTCGAACAATTGGTTGCAATTTGTCCGGAAGAAAACACGCTGTTGCTTCACACATGATGCTTGGCGTAATGAAAGAGTTACGCGTCTATTTTTCTAACATTTTTTTTTTACCATTATATAGTATACGCAACACACTTGTTATAAAAAACAACACATAAAAAAATTATATATATATATATATTTATATAGATTATCCCGCTCAATGAGCTCGACGCCGTTATTTCTTATCGGGACGCTCCCTATTCTCTTTTTTCTAATAAGGGGACGGTGACATAAGCGGCGGTTCATTTAGCGCACGCGCGCGGATAGAAAAACTGGTCTCCCAATATATATATATAATACGCTACTAAGAAACTGGATAAATAACGTACTTAAAACGTTAGCTTTCGTGCTCCCTTGCGTGGGAACGATACTCGATGATAATGAACTTTTGCGATGTCGCGCGCTCAACGCGCTGCATTAATAACAAGTTCAGTATTGTATTCTCAAATAAGACACTTACGTAACGCCGTAAGAACTACAGGAAGAAGTCTCTACGTAGTTCGACGGCAAGTTTGAACCGCCGGTAAGTGATTACCGGAGATATACCGGCACCTGAGGGTTTCTCGCGTAAGGTTCTCTAAGAAGATCCGCGGAGCACCTATACTCGGACTTCGGCAAAGTGAAAGTTGATTGCAACGCGCGTTATATATACACGCTGAGGCTTAGTACGCGCTTGCGCTGTTATCAGCGAACGCGCTCGTATCAATGCGCCCGATTGCTGCAAACTTCGGGGGGAAGGGGGGCGGAAGGGGGAGAGAGAGAGACGCGTCGCGGAAACGCCGCCGGCGTCAACATTCAAGCGGAATCTCAGCAAGTTTCTCCGGAATCTCGCCGGTTTCTTGCGTGCCACCGGGGGACAAACAGTACCGCTGTTGCAATATCTAACGTAATGTCCGCTTAAATATTTGATTTATCCAAAATCGATACGCGAGCTCGCGCACGTGAAGAAGAGCTCGACTCCGGCCCCCGGGCGCAACATTTCCGGATGTTTTACGGAATCGTCATTGCTGTTTTTATCCGCTTACTCTCGTGTCTCTTATAAAAATCGTTTCGAATGATCACGGCTCTTAAATTATTTCATAAGCGAAAATGAATTTATATACATATATATATATATATATATGTATTGATACAGCCAATATTTGTTTGTACTATTTCGACACACATGTTACGCTTGAAATGATCGACAATTTGATCGTTGTTTTGCCGCATTTCAATAAATTTCATCAGAATCAATTGTAAAACACGTATGAACGCGAAATTGTTCATAAACAATATCGCTTCTCATTGATTCAAATATTTACGTATTCGCCTAGTTCTGCAATAATTAATGCAAGCTGCTGTGTGTGCTAATTTTATACAATTACGGTTAATTATTCGTGATTATTCTAATACACATAGAGTTAGTGCTTTAATTATCGCGCACATAGACAGAAATTTATTCTAATGTAACGCAGTAGGCAGTGAAATGCATAATGCACAACTCGGTAGAATTGTGTCAAATCAGCGGACTTAATTACAAAAATGTATTAAGTTTTTTTACCATTTTAAATTACCAATATATAGAATACATCTGTATATAATATTAAGAGAAAAAGCGTCTCGATTTTAAATAAATATATTTATCGAAGTAGGTATGAACTTTAAATCCCGCGCGCGAAGCTTCTCTCTCTCTCTTTCTCTGTATGACATGATGTATACATTCTTCTTATCCTCACAAGTTACTCAGGAAGAAGCAGAGCGGCGATGTAAATTTTCTATTCGCAGCATCTCCGACCGCCTAGTCCCCGTTAGCAAAATAATTTATGTGTATGCGGCTTTCTTGGGTTTCAGGGGAGCATCCGGCGGCCATGCAGCACGGGAACTCCAGCAACAGCGGCGCGGCCACGCGAACGCTCGCGTTGCTCCTGTTGCTCCTGCACGCCGGTTCCTTCGCGAGGTGACTGGTCGATCACGAGGCGCTGCAGTAAAGAGAGAGAGAGATCTACAGTCTCACCCAGAGACGAGATCGGAGCGACGACGACAACAAAGGTGGTGCAACAAGGGAGGAAAAGACTTAGAAGGGGGGGGTGATCCAGCGGGGGCGAGAGGCACTATCCGCGCGCTAACCACCACCTTGCCGGACTCCATAAATCAGCCTCCTCCGATTCTTCTTTCCGCATCCGCGATCGACGGTGCCGTCGGTGCGATAAAGTGCGCGGTGAGAGGGAGGCAAAAGAGACGACCAATGTTAACCGCGGGGCTAACAACAATCGCGCGCGCAGAGAGAGAGTTCGCTAACTCCGCTCTCGCTTCCGGCGCACGAACCCTGTCCGTACTGTGTTTCCTTAAGCAACAAACCTCTGTATCCCGTACGATCGCGCGTGTTTCTCTCGCCACATAGTAGGATTCATGGTTTCCAGCTCCGTTGGGTCTTTATTAATGCAGCGCGCCGCGATGACCGACAGCACTGCGAGTTCGACGACGAGCGAACGAATGATTTCTCTTTTACGACGACGAAATTAGCATTTTTTTTTGTTTTATCCCTCCGGGATGGCGTCCGTGGCAGACGCGCGGAGATCTATCGACGAACGCAGCTGATTGCGTCGCGGAGCCGGAGAAGAGGTAAGGAACCCAATGTGTTTTCGTGCGACGCCGCGCGTCGGATCAACGCGGCGACCCAGATACGTTCGAGCAAAACCGTCGTGAAGTTCTACTCAATTTCTGGTCGTCGGATGCGGTATATCGTTTCTCCCTCAGAAGAGAACAAATATTTTGAGGTTTGTCCGACTTATCCGCGCTCGCGCAAACTTTAAATCTCTGTGTATGAACACACACATGTATATTTATTTATACATGTATTGCGTGATACACGAATGTTTCGCAAATCGCCGGAGGATGCACTTCGATTTCTACATTCTTGACTACATTATTTTTGTCTCGAGTCTCCAATATTATTTCTATTCTCAGACTATTGCAAAATTTTAAAACTCGTTGATCTACATTCTGTCTAGTTTTTTTTAATGCAAATAATATAATTATTTCGCGTTCTTTTTCATCGTAAAAACCGACCGAGTTCGATCTTTTGCTAAAGACTTAACAATGACGAAGAGAAGAGAAGATCAATGAGAGAATTATCAATAAGAGAAATATATTATAGATTGATTATATTAATGAAGACTCAATTCTCCCGAGCGATTCCAAAGATCGTAACTTTTCTTTTCTCTTGACGCTTTCGGTTGATCTCCACGCGATACTTTCCCGCCGAGTAAATATTTCTCCAGACCCGTTCCCGCGCGTCGCGTCTGCCACGAGCCAGCAAACAGAATCGGCTACGACAATAATCGGTTTTCCTCCCCTCTCTTTCAGCCAGGGAACGGAAAAAGCCACTGAAGTATCTCTGAATTATGCGGCCCGGACCGTGCGAAATTCGTAGCTTGGCAAGGGCGGACGCCCGCAGTTTCGCCTCGGCGTTCCATTTGCATCTCAGGACGCGGAATTTACGAGCCCGGAGGTCGTCGATCCTCGATGCGGCCACGAGACCGGTCGCCTATCCGTGTATGCGTGTATGATAGACTCGATAAGTTATATAACTAAGCTCGACGGGTAACGTCGTTCTCGGAAGAGAAATATCAGTGCGAGTCGATGTACACAGGCGGAAATTATTATAATATTCTCGATATGTGGAGCTGCGGTTAAGTGCTAAAGCGGACGCTCGCGCTTTCAACTCGCGTTTTTAATTACGGATACAAATTTTCTGCGGAGATTATTTTCTCTCGTAATCAACTCGAAGCATGTTCCGGTTGTTTTAATCGGCTAGCAAATTCATTCGTTTCATTTGCACGCGCGGCAATTTTTTTATTCTTATTCACCGGAACATTTATATGTTGTGTCGCGTGTGATATAATTTGATCATTCGTTGCGTCTCGTACACGTCAAATTTATATATATATATATATACATATATATGTATCAAATTAATTGCATTCCGAGCGAGACGATCGAGATTGTATCACGTCGCCCGGTCAAGTGATGCGGTCGCAGTTAACGCAGTCAGCTGACGCTCCCAGGAATGTTCTTCGAATAAAGTTCCATCCGGCGTTCAGTCGGCGGCATCCGACGAATGTCGTTTGAGCCGGGAAATATATCGCGCGAAAGTTTATCTCGGAAAACAGAAGTAACGCGGCGAGACGTGACGGCGTCGTCGCGAGTACGATTAATTCGACGCGCGTGCTAATTTCTCAATGAGATCTCGACGCTACAAGAAGCTCGGTAACTTCGGCATCGTAACTTCTCTGTCTCTGTGAGATCCAGCGAGTCTGAAGTCTCTCAAGTATCTTAATGTACTAATGTACATCTCTCAATTATCGCTAATTTTTCTTTGCTGCGCGATTTAATTTCAAAATTTTTTCAAAGTACCGCAAATAGTGCGCGCATCCTGCCTGTGTGTGCGTACTTTTAAGAGAACGTCATCGTAACCTGAAGAAAATCTTTGCGTCACGGACATGGAGTTTGAGAGACATAATCGACAAAAAAGAAAGTGCGGACGGATCGGAAGTGTCGGCGGAGATTCAGCCCCGGAAGTGGGAACTTGGTGCGCCGAATTTATTATATACGCCGGCGAAAATATACGCGCGCGCGGAGAGAGCGCGGTGCGGACACGAGAGAGACTGTGCGCGCGCAAAAAATAGACGCGCGAGAACTCGTTAAGATAATGTTAAGCTTTAAGTGATTAAAGGAAAAAAAAATCGTATCGTACTGGTCTATCCGTGTATACGTCTTCATAGATCTCCGATCGCAGTGGGTCGATTGCGGCGTGACAGGACAAGTCCGAGGCGCATTTTCGCAAACGTGTGTGTGTGTGTGTGTGTGTGTGAGAGACGTGGCACAACGCGCGATACAAAGAAAGAAAGAGAAAGAGAGAGAGAGAGAGAGAGAACGATGTCATTTTGAATATATAATAATGCATCACGGACGGGTACTATTTTCAAGGAATGCACGACATGGCGTCGCACGATAAATATTCAGCCGCGCGAAAGACAGATATGCCATGTATTGGCACAGAGTCGACGAGAACTCCCGGATAAATTCTGATCATTGTTTATTTTTTTTTTGTCCGCCGATTTCTTTTGTATTCTGTGCCGCGAGCGAGCCAAAAAATTACACGTGATGATAGCGCGATGCATTTTATATCAGATCTGATAAAAAAAAAAAACTATAAAAAAGAGTTACAAGAATTTACAAGGCAAAGATAAATAGTAACGCATATATTATGTAAGTTTCGTAAAAACTTTATTTATTTTGTGATGAGAGAATTTTTTGCTCGAGAAATGCTTTCATTTTATATTTTGTTATAAAATGTGTTTGAATCGTGTCTCGATTATTTCAAGATTTTGCAATTTTAACTTCGTTACATTTCAATAAAAAATTCAACATCTGCCTTCTTGTGAACTTCTGTATTCTTTCGCTATCTCTCTGTTAAAATAAACGACTTTTTTGCAACACATTATATGAAAATTTTTATAAATAAATAATGTAACAATGAAAGATGAGTGAAAGAGCAGAATGGCTCTTATTTACTCCTGGTGAGAAGTTGTTTTTGAATTTTTTTCCGCGGCATCTCTGAGAATGATTCCAATTGCTAAAAAAATAATCTGTGAAAAAGTTCAGCTCAATCGGATGAAGGAAAAAGAAGAAACATTTAATGAATCGATTTTACTTGATTATCTTTTAACTTATTGATTATATCGAAAAACATGTTAAACAAAAGTTGTAGATTTGAATCAGAAGTATATTTTATCGTTTATTACTTTTTCTCGTACAACTTACTTTGAAGAAAAAAAAGAGGAAAGGATGAATGGCGCAAGAAAACTCAGCTGAAAAGAACAGACCTATTATATCTATCTGAATATAGGTTGAACTCACAAAATGTAGAAGAAAGGTACAATAACTCAGGTACTCTGGTAAGAGTACTACTTCTGAGAAAATTAAGCATTACACAGTAAATTGCTATATTAGGAATGTTAATCACTTACTCTATATTAAGGATATGCACTTACTAACGATATTCGTGGAGTTACTTTTTTTTTAATTCGGATTTTTTTCGAAAACCGTACGAAAAGAAAGTAATACAATAAAATATGCTTTTGATCCAGATCTACAACTTTTGTTGAACATGTTTTTCGATATAATCAATAAGTTAGAAGATAATCCAATAAAATCGATTTATTACGCATTTAAATAATTTTTTTAATGTTTAAGGCCCAGGGATTTCTTTTCCCTTTTATACGATCGGACCGAACTTTTTCACAGATTAATCTTTTAGCAGTTGGGAAAAATGATTCTATACATATTCTGTCGCGAAAGAAATTCAAAAGTCGAAAATAAAAGTCATCCCAAGTGAGAAGAATTTGTCCGGCGGTATTTGTCCGCTCTTTCTGTTTTCGAACGGAGCGATTTTCGCGCTGTGAGAGGGGAGAAGTGGTAATTTTACACGCCTCGGATACGCATTATATATCAGCAACGCGCAATCGATCCACGAATAGCCGTACTGTACATACCTTCTTGAACGTAACAATAAACGATCGCTGTAACTCTCTTCGGCATGACTAAGAACCACGATGTAACTCTTACTTAATTCACACTATTAGATCGATCGAGTGCTTTGTCAGCTAAAACGCAACTGTCACACAAGGAGACTTTCGTTCAATCGATCAATATCAAATCTGTACATGGGTCTCGATAATCATTTCGCAAAAACCCTCGGAACGGCAGATATATTTTTGCTCCACATAAAAATTGATGAAGATGATTCTCGGAAAGTATCTCTGAGAAGGGAAAGAAGATTACACGTAACATCGACGTTTGGTTTACCATGATTATCGCGCTGAACAAAATCACTCTCGATTAAGAGAGAAAATCACTTGATTTATATCTCGAGCAAATCGACACAGTCGATTAGAAAGTGATTCCCGAGAGATGTAATTAGCGAAGATGCAGCACAGCCTTGTAAATAAAAAAAAACAAAAAAAAAAAAGAAAAAAAAAGTAAAAAAAAAAAAAAAAAACAAAGATTGCTTCCGATCGCGCGCTATCGTAATTGAGTTCGAACGGCTCTCCCGTGCGAACCGGAAGTGCGCAAGATGTGCGAAATTCTGTCGTTGAGGGAATCCTTGAGGAATCTGACAGCCAGTCGTTCACACGCGCCTCGCGAAGCGCATCCGAAAATACGAACACAAATATAAATGTACAGTTTTCTGTTATCAAGATGCAAGTTTGTGTACTTTCGCGGAAAATAGAAAACTGTTTTTCCGAGAGTAATTTTAAGATCGAACGACATTCCGACGAGATCGCGATTTAAAGTCTTGCGCACCTCCGACATTCGAAGTCGGTGACCAAGAGGTCTCCCGTTACGACCGAGCAAAGGCGCGACGTGGTTGTATGTTCCTGGAAAAGAGTTTCCGACGACGAGACGCGTCCTCGACGACGATCTTCTTGTCTCAACGATCGTCGCCGAGTACGAGAGAACGAGAATCCCGCAAAAAAAAAAAATCCACCACCACATCCTCGGCACATCTCCTGTTTTTTTCTTTCTTTCTCCCCTCGACACTTTATCTTTCCCACGTTTCCCCGTGCTTTTTTATACGCCGAACGAGATCTGTCCTCGTTAGTACTTGTAAATGGCTTTCGCGTGCACGCAGCTGCCGCCCTAAATCCTGCTTCTGTATATTCCGAAAAGATTGTGAAAAAGCGAGAAAACTCAGGGACGCGGGCGCGATTTAATCGACACTCGCGCGACTCGCGCAAGGCCATCTCGGGCCCGCGTCCGAGTTCGCGAGCGAAAGAACGAGAAGAACTGTGGTAGCGCATAAGTTTAACCCGATTGTAACGAGATCAATTACTTGTTAGCACACGAGCGATCAGCGTACGCTCTTTAGCGAACACTACTCGAAGGATGTTAAACTAACGAACGTACCATTAATGTATATATAAACGAAAACAAATATCGACTACTCGTTTATGTTGGATCTAATTGTACCAGACTTCGTAAAACAATTAAAAGAGGAGAAATAACGATTATTATTTGTGGGAGACACATAGGGATTCTCATTCCGCGGAGCCTCCGTTTCCCTCCTTCCCTCTCCTCTCTCTTTCTCTCTTTCTCTCTCTCTCTCTCTCTCTCTCTATCTCTCTCTCCGGGAGCGGCGTCGAATTTTTTCCTCTCCTTTTGTTTCAAATCTCCGTACAAAAGAGATAGGATCATTTATTTGCATACGTTTCCCCCGTCGCATTTTTAATTAAACGGTCAGTATTTTTGGTTGAATTCATTTTTAAAACGCGGCTCCGCGCGGAGGATTGATACGTTGTCATCGTGAAAAATTCAGTTCATCATTTTGGAGAAACTAGAAATTAAAAAATGCCAAGTATTTTATTTTTTTGTAGCGTGCTCTTTATTTGAGTTTTGTTTTTTTTTTTTACGTTTCTCCGATATCGTTTTACTTATCTCCCTTCGAGTCGACACACAAAAAACTCTGCTATTAGGCTGAAAGAACATAAAGAAGCCTTGTGCTAAAGAGACAACGCGGAGGGGACATACCTACGTCTTCGTCCGTCGTGCTACGGACTCACATTGCCGGGTAAGTACCTCCTTTGTCTATAAACGTGTACCCTCGACGTGATGTACGAGAGTCATTTGCATCCCGAGGTCTCTCTCTCTCTCTCTCTCTCTCTCTCTCTCTCTCGATACAGCCTTGATACGCCATCGTCGATAAACAGTGCGCTGTGGCGGCTGCATAAACGGGTCTCTCTCTTGTGCGCGTTTCGATAGCCGCGTCGGGGTATTCAGATGCGCGCGGTCGATGAATACATACGCCGGCCATTTCTCATATCTTATACAGCGTGCCTACTTGGCGGTACTTAAGCGGATGGCTTCCCCAAAACTGCTATGGGAACTGTTGAAGGAAGGTCAATGCGGCCGGTTGCCAACGGGTACAATTTCGACATAAACCCTTCGTCGCTCCGACGCGATCAGATTAGAATCGATCTAGGTCACCACGTGGATACGCTCGAGGAACGAGCAAATATGATTCCGTTCGGCGTTAATCCGTTTAGCGTCCGCGTCCATAAAATCAATTCCGCGATTTACAGCCGAGTCTCGCGGCCGTTCGCAAGCGAGAACTCTTTTTCTCGAAGCCTTTATCGAGTATTTCGTGTGTGTGTGTGTGTGTGTGTGTGTGTGTGTGTGTGTGTGTGTGCGTGCGTGCGTGTGTATATGCTTGCGATTTTATAAAGGCTTCCGGCTTTTAATCGAATATGATGGAGAGGTTGAATATTTGGTGGCTTGGAAGATAGAAAATAATAAAAGGACATCCTCCCCTGCCGCGGTGTGTTGCCTAGTATCGTTCGATTTTTGCACGCTGGCTCACCGATGACGTGAATAAAAGATATCGAATAATAACGAAGAGACCAAAAAAAAAAAAAAAAAAAAAAAAGCTTTATTATACGCATCTACTGTTTTAATCAAGAGATCTTTATGATTTTTTAATTTTCGCGATTATAAATTCATGAAAACTCGAAGAGACGTCTATTGAATATTAAAAACGCGTTAATCGGGTGCGAAAAAGACTTATAAAAAATTTGTTATATCATTGTTATATCCGTGCGTCGGAGCACGGGCATAAAGAATTCAGATTATGCTGTCAAGAGATAGAACGCAATTTCTATCTCTCATTATTACGTTGATATCGTTAAAAACAAGAAAAAAAAATTATGGCGAATTTTTTTTGCGCAAGTCACGTAGGTAATTTCGATTCCGACCGTGATAAAAAATATCACGTCATGAGAAATGTTAATTAAAATGGCCGACTCAATCTCTTCGCCGTTATAACGCGCGTAATTTCGCACAACTAGACATCTGTCTGACCCGACGGCTTTTATTACGTTCGCATATAGCGCTGACGATAATTTAGCTTTCGGCCAACCGAACGGCAACGATCCCGCGTCGATGCCGCTCTCGAATCGTGTTCCGCAGCAACCGATAACGCGAGCACTAAATCATGGCAGTTTAAGTATGCCCGTAAACAAGTGTCATAAAGAGCGAGGACACACGAGAAATGGGAAGAGACTCTTTTCAGGAAGTGTCGCAGTCGTAAATCTACTTGGACTCGTTTGTCCCGTTTGAAATAATATTAACGCGCGCGCGTGTGTGTGTGTGTGTGTGTGTGTGTGTGTATGTGTTTCATGGTCTGTTGAATTTTTTCCTATCTCGCGCGAAACTCCCAACGTTCCTATAACTCGTCGCGACAACAGCTTTTTACGACGTCGTCTGTGCCGCTGTCACATATTGACGAGATGTCACAATTAATAATTTTCTCGCCACGCGGCAACGGGCATTGACGGCGTTATCGCGGATGATAGGCGGCGAAAGTAACAAAACCCGCGCGCATTCGGTTAGATTAATCTCTCGCTCGTGTGGTAGAGGCATTGTATTTTTTATACACGCGAATATATATAAAAAAAAAACAAAAGAACGCACGAGCTGACGTTTTTAAGCCGCGCGCCGTTTCGAAAGAGCTGTCAGTCGAATTGTGAAAGTGTATGAAAATCACGCAGCATTGGTTGTATTTTAAATAAATTGTGTCGCAACGCATTTAACTTGCGTTCACTTGCGCAGATAAAAGATTCGTTTGAAACAAGGCAACGTTTCTTACGTAGATTTCATCTCGGAGTGTCCGTCATGCATTTTAAGTGCTGCTAGTATACTCGCTTTTTTTTTGTACGGAGAAAAATATGAATTTCCGCGTTTTCTTTTGTGATTGTACTTTGTAAGGAAAAAGATAATATCTCTCTCTCTCTCTCTCTTTTTCTCGTAGCGTAGATGCTATCGTGATCTTGGCGCTTCTTGAAGTTACCGTAAAAAACAAAAGCGTGCCTCCGGAGACACGGCAGAAATTCACAACGAAAAATATTAAAAACAAGTAATATTCCTAATGTATACTGAAAGCGCGCGGCCCGAGATCGCAAGTGACGAGACAAGACTATTTTCCGCGACGCTATTAGAGAAATGCGATCTCTTGCGATATTTTCCGTCGTTAAAAATTGAATATAAAATATGACATTTTTTTTTATTTTCGCGCGCAAAAAACAGCTATTTTATTTATCCGCTCTCTAATTGCTTTCCGATGCTTTTTCCCGTTGCTTCTTTTTATTGTTTCGTTCGAACGCGTCGCCACAAATCACATTAAAAAAAAATTCGAGTAATTATTCTTACATTATTGACGTGAATATTAATTGCGCATTAGCTTTCCTGGATTGCGTGTTATGAATGAAAATTGACGACTATTTACCCAAAAGCATCGGACGGGAGGAGAGTTACATCGGATATATGTGCGAGAGGATGCTTTGCAGAGAGCAAACGTGGCGTCTTAATGCCACTTAGAATCTCGGTTCTGAGATCAAGTTTGCCAGCTACGGTTAGTTATTCAAGATACAGTATCACGGGGCTTTTGATCTATCTGATGTGCGCATTTGAGAAGACGCGCCTGGTATTCGCCATCGAGTTAACACCGCAATAATGGACGGACATGTGAGCTACATCCGTGTGTCCGTGACTGTTATACCTCCGTCCAACGTAATTATGTGGACAATGCACATAATACAACGTACGCGCGCACAAAGGACTGAGCTACACAAAATTACCGTCCGTTAATTATATTCCCTGCGTTCTTCGTTCGAGAACAGATCGTTAATCCGATCGTTACGTAAAGTCTTGGTTGTAAAGCGGCTTCAGGAAAAAAACAAGTATTACACGTTATTGCGGAAAAAAAAAAAAAACTAAATTTGCGTCTCGTGAACACGCGGAAATTGCGTTGCGACCGCTTGCAAGTTCATTTCCCGTTGAAAATTTGATAAAGACGTCGGTTTATGCGAATAATGCACCTACGAACGCGAAGTTACACGCAATCGTAAATTATTAATTTCGACCGTGAGTTAGCTTCGAAATATGTACGATCCCGACGTGTTGTAATTGAACATCGACGTCAATATTCATATCTATGAAAGCGGGAGAGTTCGCGAGAGATTATACATACCTATGAAAATCCCCGTGTACAACCCTTGTAATGCATTCTATATCTCTGCGAGTTTGGAATACCGCGTTTAACAATAATTCGCGAACGCGAATTTTGAGTTCGAGCCGCCAATTAAGGGAGAAAAACGGTTCTCATTAATATACGTTTCACCGATACATATCGATTTACAGCAGGTTTCAGTTATATTAATTATCTTCGTAATATATTGCTTAATAAATGCGCGCGATAATGACATTTAGAAAATATATTCTTATATTTAATTATTTAAATATTAAATGATTAATTATTTAAATATTAATTATTTAAATATTAAATAATTAATCATTTAACATTTATTAAATTTAACATCTTGATTTGAAAGAGAATTTGAAAATTTTTATGTTTTTGCCACAATACGTTACATACATATATATATATATATACATATATAATACATGTGCAAAAGTCGCGTAGTAATTCATTACTATATATATTCTATTGTATTTTCCATGATTAATGCGCGTAGGGAACGTTCGCATTACGCATGCAGATACATTGTTAGCAACAGACAGTCAGGCTGTTCCGCATTCGCTCGTGATTATCGTGGATAAACAGCGTGTAATATTTAAGTTTGCCTACGAAAGTAGGGGGGACGTTGCACTCGCGTTCGAGCATCGGCGTCGTGTCTGCGAGAATTGCAAATTCAGAGCGCAGATTAGTTTTCGTTGCATCCCAGAACGCGTCCACGGCTTTGCGGCTATATATTGTCGGCGCGTCGCGCGGACCTGAATAAACCACCCGCCATTGCGACAGGCGTAACACAGCGATCTCCCTCCCTTCTCCCCGGTTTCCGTGTCACCTGCACAATTTTCGCAAAGAGGAAATATTTTATAAAAGCGTCGAATTAATGGCATAACTAAGTAGGCAACGCAATCGGGTTGGCATTTGTTGAACAGCTAAATATTTAAGCATTCCATTACGTTATGTAGGTTATGCACACACCCTTTTAACACGCGGATGATATTACATTTCATATATATATGTATATGTATATGTATATAAGTTGTTTTTACATAATGTTCGGCATGATTTGATTGAAAAACACTCGCTTTCCAAATTTATTACTGGTTTAAAATATTACTTATTTTGGTCCACACCGGATAATAAATTTCTGTAAGGATTGTGTTTGATTAATTCGGAAAAATGCGCGACGCCATACACTATGTACACACTCGCCGTACACGTTAAGTGAGATTTTCTAGTCTGTCCTTTTCCATATACGTTAGAAAATGAGATTCTCTCTCTCCCCCGGAGATTAATTCAGCTTCCGGCCATATAATGCTTACATCGCCCCTGGTCCTGCGCTGTCATTAAAATGCAAACCCGCCTCTAGCCGTATCTGTGTATTGGCACTACCGTTGCCTCTTGATAACGCGATGTTAACGTATTCGATGAATAGATTCAGCCTTTTCATATATATATATATATATATTTGGCATATACCCTCCGGACGACCATCACTTAGCACAGGTGTTATATTGTTGCTCATATAGAGCTTCGTTATGACAATGCATTTTTTGACAATGGAACCATGAGTTTCGCCCCACAAACAAAGTACAGGTCGCGTTAGAAAATGATTAAATCAAAACTCCGCTATAAGTTTCTATCATGCAAGTGGCGCTTGAATATTTTATGTGTTTCTCCGATTCCATCCGTGGCTCTTTTCACGTTGCACCACGCCTGTGTGTACATACGTAACCAGCTCAGGGAACGAAACACTTTTTCTCGCTGAGCGTACAGTTTTTCTTCGTTGCAGAAGGCGCAACTGAATTTATGCGCGAACGTCGTTGAGAGTCGCGTCTTATTATTCGCGCAGTCCCCGTCGCGCATTCGCGCTTTTAATTAATAAAACCGCGTCGCGAGCAGGCCGTAAACAGGCGTTTCACGGTGAGAGGATAAGAGATTTGTAATCTGGCTGGTTGTTGAGCGCGGCGAAATAACTTTGCACAAAGCTTTCGTAGAACGTCCGAAGCTATACGTATAGACAGTTTGCGAGCGAGGTAAGAAAAATCTACCGCTGTGAAAATTATTTTTATTACGCGCAAGATGAGAAGCGAAGGATAGCAGTTTTTCTCTCTCTCTTTCTGCTTTTGAATAAGTATGTGGTTCGCTATAGCATTGTGTCACACGTGTACAACGTAAACCAGAATTACTGTAAACATTATTTAATTTTCCCGCCTGTCGTTTTCAACCGCGTTACGATATCTCCGGTCCCGATGAAAAGAGAAAAAAGAAACAGAGGGAGCATATTCCCGCGATTCCTATGGAAGCTGCCCGCGGAATATTCATGACGCGGCAGCGTAATCCCAAGTGTGAGAGCCCGGGTGTATCCTCCCGAAGACTGTACCATGCATATTCCGGAGACGTTGAGGCATTAGTCAGAGCTACGATGGGGAACTTGCGAGCGGAGGCGCGAGCGTGTTTATCCGCTTGTCCGCTATACGCGACAACGAAAATTCCCAGCAAAAACCGAAGGATCTGCGAAATCCGGGGTTGCTAAACCGCGACGTTAAGTAGCGCGAAATGAGATCGAAAGAGATCAGAAGCGGAACGCTATTTCCGCCTGTGAAATGCAGCGGCGCAGTGACTCGAAAGCGGAGAAGCTGCTTTCCTCCGACCCGAGGAAGACGGCGCACGTATGTACTACGTATTCTCAGATAAAGATCTCAAGAGGGGGTTGGTTACATCCCTCTTTGTTGCGCTGAGAGATGCTTTTACGCGGCATAAAAGTGGACCGGCCGTAAAAGTGGGCGCTGGAGGATGAAATCACAATTGCTTAATGAATTTGCGGGGGTGCACGTTGAAATTGGGGTCGTCGCCGCCTAACTGCGCTCGCATTAGCTCGTTACTCCACTCGAAGAAGAGAGGAACTTCTCCTGTGTGTGGGTGGTAGTCAAAGCGAGGAACGAGTGAGAGACCATTACACCGAATTCGCTCCGAAATTTGCATATATAGCGCGGGACGCGACGAGATCGGGGGAGAGAGGAGGAGTTGGCCGCTGTGGGACGGGCATAAGTGCCTGTCTTTGAGCGGCTCAAACCTTAGGATTATTCAATTAATGAATTCATTGGAGGGGAAGACATAGCACGCTTCGCGCTGCGTCTCGGTGAGAATTTGCGTATATACAATTTAAGCGGACGTACTATATATATATCTCGGTATTAAAACATCAATTCTTCTTTTTACTAAAAAAAAAAAAAAATATTAAT
Organism: Pseudomyrmex flavicornis; assembly: GCA_014825475.1. NCBI lineage: Eukaryota > Metazoa > Arthropoda > Insecta > Hymenoptera > Formicidae > Pseudomyrmex > Pseudomyrmex flavicornis. The sequence goes on from QVNW01001849.1 coordinate 24,039, forward strand.
GCTTTTGTCGTTGAGAATATAAATTATAGATCACGTGCTCGAGTTCCTATAAATGCGACAAAAACATTTTATTTTCTTCATAATTTTAGATACACGTGTTAAAAGTTGTTAGTATTGAAAGTTGTATGTAAGTCATTTTTTAAGTTTTTATATTTTCTCTAGTTTTCACAAGGTTTTTATTTGTCTTGCGTTAAAGTATACGATGGAGAAGTGTTATTATTATTTATCGATTTGCAGTATTAATCAGGACGAAAAACTCGTTTCGCATAATGTAACGTAAAACTACATCGATGTGATGAATAATTACTCTCTTTGCATATCGAGAAAGAGAAGAGATGTACGTGTTAATTAGAAACAATTTATAGAGTTGCGTGATATAATATTAATTTACATTAATTAAATGAAGAGCCGAGTAAATATCATTTAATATATTCCTCAAAATGAACTAATAACAGATACGTATTACCGTTTAATTGAAGTTGTGGCAATTGACAAGTCGCGTATAATATGCGCGCGCGCAAAGGTTCAGTTACTGTTGTCCATTTTATTACTCTGTAATTTGTTAATTGCCACCGGATATTATTTACTTTGTACGATCAAAGGTATAACGTTGATAAACGTCACGAGCAGAAGAACAGCTTAGTAAAGTGCAATTTTAAATTATCTTGCCAATTTAATAATGGTATTATTGTTATTATTTTTAAAGCCAGCCGTGTACAATCGCGTACGTTCGTTATTTTGTTTTTTTTTTTAGAGGGGAGGAGGAGGAGGAGACAAACGAGAGTTGTCTCGCGTGTATGAACTATAAATACGCGTCAAAAATGTAAATCAACAACATAAATGTTGTTTTTTTTTTGTTGACCTCGTATTTTAAAGCTCGCGAAGATAAATCTCGTGCAAACTATCGCGCAATATGTTTTTGCGCAAAAAACCTATGATTGACAACAAACCGAATATATGTCTAATAATCCCCTTCAAATATCCGATTAATATCCGAACAAACTGAACGGTAAATCTTTGTAACATGCGATCGGTCTATTTGCAATAACATTCAAATTGAGGCAACAAACACTTTTATCAAAACGACAAACAGTTTTTACAATTATTATCAAACAAATTTGCATCATCGATAATGTCACGTTTGCGAAACAATATGACGAATAAATTCATACGCTATTTTTATGCTCCGATAAATTTCTGCTACAGCTAAAGCTTTAATAGTAGATACAATTTCTTCACAAATAAAAGATTTCTATATTGATTTATGAATTATTATTTTTTTCTTGCAAAACGTTCTCGATAACAATATCGAAGTAACTAATGATGGATCATCTGAAACAATGCGCATCGGTGCGAACAGAGCGCGGCGAACTGATCACTTCTTTCACGAGGTCGGAAATACACGACGCAATGCAATGTGCGAATTAGCGCACGGATCATGCACACATAACACGCCTATAAAAGCCGTGGCGCCTACGGCGAGATACGATTGCATTAACCGAACAGCGACGGACGTGCATACATACATACGTACGTGGCGTGGCTGCGCGATAAAATTCGCCATATATTGAAAGACTTCCGTTCGGTAATTAAGCGGAAGAACATTAGCGACTGAAATTGCCGTAGCGGTTAAATGTCGAAGCTTTACTCCGATGCGATACGGCGATTATGCACTTCGCCGCTAATCAAGAGAGAAAGAGACTTTATTCGAATCGGAAAGCCGCGCAATAACGTGCAAAAAAATTCGACGGTCTTGCGATTTTATTTCTTTCTCAATGCTCTGTTTTCAATTATCATTTACGTTGTTTATTTTGTACGTGTATCGCGTTTATATTTACAGTTAGTACTACTATAGTTTTATATAAAGTGATGTTTTTACATAAAGTTTTTTGTTTCATTCCATTTACCTTTCAATTTGCTGCCTGCAAACATTTATCATTTTACTTTCCGATTGATTGAGTTCCACAAGATCTTTCTGGATTCTTTTTTTTTTCCGCGTGGTTTTTCTTCTATTTCATTTTTACGGGGAGGAAATTTCGCAACGGATATAAACCGCGATATTTACCGCGCGGCTCCGCGCGGACGGTAATATCGTAATTGCTTCGGAAAAATTGGCTTACTCGCCGAGAGAACAGATTACGTACACAGATACACGATTCGACGACGAGACGACGGCAGAATTCCGGAAAGGAGACGGCGAGAGCGCGGGACAGAGAAAACGGAGAAACCAATTAGCATTTAGACGGGTTTTGCAAAAAACAGGAAGGATGAGAATCCGGAAGGAAGAGATTCTCTCTCTTTCTCTCTCTCTCTCCTTCCCTCTCTTTTTCTCTCGTGCGCGCGCGGCGTTAAAGCGGATCATCGAGAATCAGCGGAACGATCCGAAAGAAAATCTCCGAAAGAAAACCGACCGCGAAAACCGACTACGGTTATCTCTCGTTCCCTAGGCTTGCGATATAAAGGCGAATTATCCGCGGATACGAAATGAGAATCTTGCTAGTCAATGGAGGCGAAATCAAAGAGGCGCGATACCGAAAGTTAGTCATCCGTATAAGAATGGTAATAAGTTGCCGCACACAGGCAATTAAGTTTGTATTACTCCAGATGGTCGAGACATTATTTAAATTAAAATGTATGTGTGTGCGTGTGTGTGTCTCATTGTAAAATAACCGCGTTCTTGCAATTCCGACGGAATAATCGTTTCGGACGTGATTTTACGTAGCAGACGAGTTTGCGAAACATTTTTTGTTAGACGATTGCGGACGTCAAATTTTTGCACTCTTTGCACACGTCCCGCAAAATAAATTGTATTAAATAATCATGACGGAACGCGTTTACGTAATTAACCGAATTGCTTATGTAAGATTTAGCGTTAACGAGAGATGTCGTGTAATGCAAAGCGCAACATTAAATAACTCTAATTTTTTTTGCCCTCTTGCAAATTGGATAAAACTGGATTTAACGTTCAAATCAAGTTAATTAAACGGTATCCGGCATTTGTAAGATTATTAGCAGAGAAAGACATGAAAGAGAGAGAAAGAGAGAGAGAGAGAGAGAGAGAGCATATTAATTAATTGTAACCGACGCCCGAGACGTTTCTTAGCTCCGTGCACAGCGCGTTTGTTTCGATTAACGAATCGCGGCAAGACACTCGTGAAATTATTCACAGTTGCGAAGTCAATTTGTACATTGTCGCCGCATCGTGTAAAATAAAACGCCCCGTGGACGTGATAAATTAGTGCGTATCGAATGGCTGCCTTAAAATTAGCCGACAAATGTTACGGCGTCGGCCATTACGTGGTATACGCGCGCGCGGTTGGAAATCGCCGCAAAAAGGGACCCATGTTTAGCATCTATAGCGGCCGATACAGCACGCAAAATGGTGTGCAAAGTGCATTAACTTCCGCGAATGCAAATTCCCCGAACTATAAATTATAACGAAGTAATTTCTGCGCGCTGACCCCTCGCGATAGCGGAAGCGCCTTGGGAGCGAAACGGTAATACGAATCTCGAATTCCGAGTGCGGATGCATGAAATGATTTGAATCGCGCGGTTGTCACAGTTTACAGTTTGCATCGGCGCGGAGAGTTAATAATTCGTTATTGGAAGTTATTCGGCGCGTTTTCCCTCAACGAATCTGCAACAAAATTGTACATTCCGCATCTCGGGGCTAACAAAGTGTTCGTTAATTGAAAACAAGAGAGAAAACCGTTATTTATTTATTTTTTTTTATTATTAAAAAATATTCATATTTATTCGGAAGTTTTGCATATTAGTGTTTTTTTTTTGTTTGTACGATTATAAGCGACGCGCACATAAATTAAAGATAGTCTAATGAAACTTGAATGAATGCATATTGCACAGACAGTTTTTGCGGTCGCATTTATGATTTCAAAAGACGAGGTGGACGGCAATACGTGCTCGGCATTTAGGCGGGAACAAGAAAATTATAGCGCTCCCGTAATATCGCGAGGTGTGTCCCATTTTTGCTGTAAATACAATGTTTTCGTAAAATGGCCGGTCGGGTTGTGTTCTCGGGGACTCTACGTTTTTCGATGCTACCAACGCTCGTACATTGCTATGTAAATGTAGCGGTAAAGCGTTTCCCGCGCGCGCCGCCCCTGTCAGAGACGAGTCGTAAATTCGCGAACAGACGGTGTCACGGGAGCGGGTGCTCGTCCCCGCTTCCTTGCCGGATAATCGAAAATTTGCGAGTTGAACCACACCGATCCCTTCGCGGTAAATTTACCCCCGATCTAGACTCCCGGATTGACTGGCTTTTTTCTGAAACCAGAGAAGAAAGACTCGTGCGCAGTTTTGCGCGTTGCTTTATTTATTTCGAATGATATAAAAGCTCGCGGTGACCCGATATTTATAGGTTACACGAAACCTTTATTGTGTGGCACATATTATATCCAACAAAGCAACAACAGAACAGACAATATATCAAAACGTCGAGAAATGCGGGGAAACATAAAGAGAGCGCGCCTCTTTCTTTCTCTCTCTCTCTCTCTCTCTCTCTCTCTCTCTATCTCTTATAGAGATAAATATAATTTTTTTCATTGCGTGGGAAAAAGCTTATAAATCGGTTTTATAAAGAAAAAGAAGCACGCTTATCAAAATAAAAATTAATACATATATTATAGCGTTGAAATACCCGATAGTTTTTAATTGTCACGTTTAATTACGCGCGCGAGCGCGCGTTTTGCGTCGTTTCCGGCGTAGAATCTCGCTAATTACGATAGGCAAATCCCGGGAGTATTGCGAAAACTATGTCACAAAAAACTGCACAGCGCGGAATACACGTCCATGAAATCGCGGACGAGCGGTCAGAACAATCGGATGTACAACGCGAGCAGATCGGAACATCGACGATCTACGACGAACATTTCGATGTGCGCGATTCGGCTCGCGGCGGTCGCGGTCACACTCGACCTGAATATTTAGTTAATAAGCAACGACCAATTGAAACTAAAGTGCTCGAGTTGTTACGAGTACAATTATTCTGCGTCGATGTATATGTACCGTGCGCTCTCACGGCTGCTGCTGCTGCTGCTCTCCCACTCGGGCGAATCCGTTTGATCAATCGCCCGCCATTCGAATCTCATTATTGACGAGTCATTGAACGTAACCGAATGAAAGAAAAACGAGAGAGAGAGAGAGAGAGAGAGAGAGAGAGAGAGAGAGAGAACGGAATAA